>JAHBCN010005292.1:0-56711 GCA_019359885.1 Listronotus oregonensis
AAGTAGGACTTACACAAGTTACGAGAACACATCCTTCTGTCAAATTTTGGCAACCAAATTTGGTTATATTTTGTGTTGTTTTTTTTTAATATATTTTTGATAGATTCTTGACCTTGAATTTTTCTTAACTAATATTTTTACACACTTGATAAATCGTCAGCCAAAACGACTTGTGTTTGGTCAGGATGATATGAAGCAGACGTCGGTGCTTAGCGTTGTAACATTTATTAGAATTTTACTTTCTTAGTAGATTTACCAAGGTTTTTTAGAGATAGTTTTAGCTGATTGTTTGCAGAATTAACAAAATAAACTATCAAAGTGCGGCGACAATACAACAGTAGTCTAGCCACCATCGATATTTAATTGTAATAATCCTACAAAAAAACTTTAGGGTGCAAAATTGAAAGTGTTTCAGCGAGATTTTAATGTTAATAAAGCAATGCGAAAATAAGGAAAACAAGTGGCACTTGTAACAGACAAATGCAAATAGGCCGTCTCGACATTCTGACCCCTGCCCTACCGCATGTATAACCTAATTCCACTCAAAATAGCCACATTGAATTTGATTTGCCATATTTTTGGGGTATGGCTAGATCAGGTGGCAGAATGTTTTTATGCTTACCGTTAAACTAGGACTTACACAAACTGTGAGAACACAAAAAACTTTCTAGAAAATTTTGGTAACCAAATTTGGTTAAATTTTGTGTTGTGTTTTCTCATACATTTTTGTTAAATTCTTGATCTTTATTGTTTTAAACAAATATTCATAACTTTTAAAATCTTTTAATATAGGAACCTTACTTTAAATAACTTTTAAACTACAATTGCTTACATGGTTATTTGGTTTTTCATTTTTTTTATACTCCTTGACGAAATCTGTTTTTTTTTTTGGTGTGGCGATAACTTTCACAACGGATATTTTATAGTTAGTATGTGCAAAAATTCTGTAAATAAAATAAATGAGCCCCCGGTAGTGTTATCTGCACTCTTTTCAAAGAACTTTGTCTTGCAGAAAAAATATATTATTTACTTGTAAAGATAAGTTTAAATTTTAAAATTTAAATGAAGTAATTTTTTTTTCCTAAAAAAAAATTGAAAATTGGGAGTAAAAAAAATGCATATTCATCGTTGCAAGCTAACATTCTAACTAGTTTTTTACACACTTGATAAAAAGGGGAACTTTTTTGTGGACGGGATCTTTTTTTAAAGGTTTTATTTTAATACCAAGAACATATTTTAAACCGGGGAAGGCTAAATCAATCCAAAAATAATTTTAAGTTTTGTAAAATGTCTTCAAAAAGCCTTAAATGAGTTAATGAAAAACAAAAAACATAAAACGGTTAACAATTTAGATATTAGAATAATTTAGAACCAAATTCACCTGTAAGTACTGTTTAATTTTTGGAACTGACAAAATGTTAATGAAATAACTATCCTTTTTATTTTTAACCCCCTTAAAATTATTTTCCCCCTTTTTAAGTATGCATTATAACTTTTTAAAAAAAATAAAACATTTTGGACAATCGGAAAAAATTTAAAAAAAAGTAAAAATTTTTTAAAACAAAAAAAAAAAAGGTTTATTTTTGGCCCTTTTTATTTATTTTTTTGGAGCCTTTTCTATTAAACCCTTTTTGGGTATTTTCCTAAATGTCAAAAATAATGTTATGAAAACGAAATCAACTTGCTATTATTTGTAAGATCTTAGATGGGGTTTTAAATTTACATAATTACAATAATAACATGCCATAGGAATATTGATAAAAAAAAATTTAAAAAAGGGAAAAGTAAGAACGGGAAAACCGTAGACTGGATTTTGTGTGTATAAATTTCCAATTGTGGGGAATTTTTGCAGTTTGATAAACTAGGCGACCATAAACTTCTTTGTCGACGGAGTATTTTTGTATACCGACAATTTACTAAGAACTGCACTTAAATGAATTCTCTATGGGCGTTGGGATACTGTCACCTGCGAAATTTCGCAATCCGCTGGGTACTCTCGGCAAAAAGCACTTCTTACCTCAAATACTGATAATCTTGTCTATGCTGATTGCCCTGGCGGTGATAAAATAGCATATCCAGCGATGTGGATCCCTTTCTGTTTGTGTTACACGGTAGAAATCAACTAAACGATAATCAGGTGGAATTGAATTTTCCAATAATCGTCCAGCTTCCGCCATTAATGCAGCATCGATATTCTCATCAGATGATCTGCAGTAAGGGCGCTATTATATAATAATATTGATGTTTAGTAAACATCGATGTATTACTACCTATGTTTTTATGGCATCGAAGTTGACTAGCGATGTTGACGATGTTCCATCTCTACTTTAAATCTGATGCCAAGCCAAAACGAATTGTGACTGGTCGTAAGGATATGGAGCAGACGCCTGTGCTTAAAATTTACACATTGATTAAAATTTTACTTTCTTAGTAGATTAACCCCGATTTTTCCTTAATTTCAGTAGATATTTTTTTGGTATTTATTTAAAATTTTTCATATGTTTTAATAATGAGTACAAGAATATTATTATATAACTAGGCCCTGGTGAAGCAAACTTACTTGCTTCATGCAGCAATGAAAGTACAGACTTAGCTAAGATTAGGGGAGTCCATTAATTACGTGGTGGAGAGAAAGGGTCCCGGCAAATATCACGAATTTTTTTTCCACGAGACACAGTCAAAACTTGCAAGAAAACTTAAAATAACTAACACATGTTTTTCCACTAAAATATAGCTAATACGATAAGGTAATCTTACCCAATAATATTTTCTCTATCACCATGATTTTAGACTACGCTCTTAGTAGTTTTAAATAATACTAGTCCTAACAAGTCTCAAATAAAAGTAATTAGGAAAATTTTTTTTTTTTATAAATCCAACGCAACCAAGCACATATTAACGTATTTACCAAAGAAACTCTCACGTAAGATAAGGGGGGGAGGAATCGAGCCAAATCTCATGACATGTCACCAAGGGGGGAGGAAGTCAAAAAATTGCTAAAATTGCTTCCCCTAATTAATAGACGTCCCCTGATAGTTCTGGCATACGGTAAGTATATTAAGGAATAACGGTGAAAAATTAAAATTACAAAGTATCTCTAAATGTACAAAACAAATTCTGTGTTTGCCGGTTTAAATGCAAAAGAATTTTTTTAGCTTTTAAAGGCAATTAAAAATAAACAATCGGAATAAATTTTAAAGAGTTTAAAAAATAAATAAAACTGGACCAAACTTGATTTAGATTTACAGATGTTAAAATAAATGGAACACAAAATACTATACAAAAATGATAAATATGACACTAATAAGAATTAAAAAGGGAAATATTTTTTTAATGTTAATGCATCATAATTTCCAGTGAAACAAAGAACTGACCAAACTAAAAAAAAAGCAAGAAGAGAATACAACAGGGCATCATCGGATAGGAAATCATACAAGAAGGCCCTTACCGAATACAACAAGGCATTGAGGAAAGCTAAAAGAGATTCATGGAGAAGGCACTATGAGGAAATTGTAGGAACTCACGAGGCAGCCAGACTTTATTATATTCTTTCGAAAGTACTTAATCACAAATATTTACTTTAAAGAAACAGACAGGGGATTACCCATGAACGGCAAATAAGATCATGAGAGAACTACTCAGGGTACACTTTCCGGGATGCAAAATAATCAACATGTCACTGGAAGACTGCAAAAGTTAAGACCTAGGAAGCCTGGCATACTGCTCCAGGGGGGACTGCAAAATCGGTAATAAACCTAGACAACATTAAATGGGCGATAAACTCATTCGAACCGTACAAATCGCCAGGAACGGATGGCATTTATCCAGTAATGCTTCAGAAAGGACCAGAGCTTTTACTACATAAACTGTGTCTACTTTTAAAAGGGAGTCTAGCTCTGGGCTATATACCAACAACCTGGAGACTAATCAGAGTAGCGTTCATCCCCAAACCTGGGAACACCGGACAGTATGGGGCAAAAGCTTTAAGACCAATAGGTCTGATGTCGTTCGTGCTAAAGACCCTAAAGAAGTTGCTGGATAGGCACATCAGGAAGAATGTACTTACGAACAGATCTCTACGCAAGCACATACATGTATACACAGCAGGTAAGTCCACAGAAACAGCATTACAAGAGTTTGTAGAAAAGGCCGAATATGCTCTTAAATACATGTGTGCCTTCCTAGATATAGAAGGAGATGTTGACAATACGTCCATTACATCTATCTCAAACGCGTCAAGGCGCAAAGGGATCGACGCAACATGCTGCAGGTGGATAGACTGCATGCTTAAGAGCAGGTCAGTATATACTTTAATTCTTAAAGAAAATCTTGTAGCTCGGGAAATGTAAAAAAAGTTCTTTTACATAATGTACAATTAGGCTAATAAATCTTTATCAGATTGTAATTTTGAACATTTGGTAATATGGCAACATTGCCTATGTCGGCATGGTGAAATGGGCTCCTTACACATATTTTTTCTAGTGCATTATGACGTCAAGCAGCATTTTTTTATTTTTTAATCTCTCCCTCGTGTATTGTTATCAAAGTAAAGTGTGCAATAGTTAACACTTATCCATGACTATCAGGAAAATTTTATTTTTTTTTTCTAGGATACTATAAAAGTAAAATAAAAGCAACTGATATGCCGGTAGCTTACTAGAAGCTTTGCTAATCGCAGTTTAACATTTTTTTTCATTTAACTAAACATTTTTTTTTTACTTTTGGGTACGGAGCCTAGTAAACTAAACCCGTTTTATCTCGCTTTTATCACTTTTGTTAGTAATTAACATAAAGTTTCAGTTAAATATTGGTGTACTTGTAATGGGGTAAAAAATTTAAAATTATTTTTTGCATCTTTTAACTTTAGGTTTTTAAATATATTTATAATAATGCTATTTACCAAACAAATGCGTTTAGTTTCATTTGTATCGGCTTTTAAATGTAAATATTTTTATTAAAATATGCATATACAGGGTCATCCTACGGGGACTAAACAGGATTATTTTCTTAAATTAAAAAAAAATGTAAAACAGGCATCCTTTTTTTTAATTGGAACCAAAAACTATTTTAAAAAAAATTATTTAAATTGAAACCGAAGAAATAAGAAATAAAAATTTAAATTATCCTTTTGGATCATTATTTATTGTTTTCTTTGTGAGTCTATTTTTTTTTCTTTATGTTAAAAAAAACGGTGGCTTAATTAAGAAAATCTAACGAATTTTTAATATTTAAATCTACTAAAAATTTATTAACTTTATTCTACATTTGATAGTAATTTCTTCAATACACGAACTTAAGAAATATAGATTTTTTCATTTTATTTCTAATCCATGATAGTTTTATTAGTTTTTATGTTTTTTCACCACTTTTTCTTTAATGTGGTACATTTCTTATTTTTATTTCGATTTATTTATCCAATTTCTATTTTAAAATTAAAATTTGTAATTTTATTACTTAACAGAAAAAGATAATAATAAATGCCTGAAATATCAAAACACAAAGAGTCAATATTCTTTTTCCAAAACTAGCGTTTGTTACTAAAATAAATAAAATAAACTGTGTAAAATATATTTAATATTAACATTTTTAACAAAAAAAATTTTAATAACTTTAATGTTTAATGCTCGGAAGCCCTTTATAATTTTTAAAGACTGCAATACGGTAAACGGTAATAATATTTGACTAAATTTACCTGTTTATCACCCCAATTTCATGATTTTTTTTCTCAATGCGTCAACGTTTTTGCTTCTCGTACAACATACTACAGTTTTTAAAAGTCATCATAAAATTATACATTATTGTAGTGTCAAAACTATTTGTTGGCAATCTCTTAGTTTCACTGTGGCCAATACACTTGGGATACTGCGGGTTTAAGAAGTCGATAGCATCACGAACTGCATGAGGTGGTGCTTCTTTCTGCTGCCATGTATTTATTATATTCTGCCAGTGATAGTTTATATATAGATAGTAAAATTTTTCAACTTTAACTTTTTTTGCTAGAATTCACTTTTCGAAGTGTCTCAAGTGTTTTCCCAGTTAAACGACGCTGCCTCGAGCGATTTGGGCCGAAAACATAATCTCAAAAATACAGTATCCCTTTGCTAAAAGTAATATCCACTTTGAATGTTTTAATGAGATTGGACATTTTGAAGAGTTTCTATTGCTTCCAGTATTTCCCTCCTCCGATGATACTCTCCTGATCGATTTGGACCTAGAAACATAACCTCAAAAATACATGTTATCGAACACTCAATGTCCTTTTGTTAAAAGTAATTTCAGGTGCGACTTTTTTATTGGAACTGCACACTTTGAAGAGTTTCTATGAGTGAGTCCCCTCGCCTCCCACTATTTCTAACTTTTAAAATTTATTTTAGGCACACTCGCTTATGGGGTCTACTCTATCTACTACTTATCTCTCGCTAAAATTTATTTTCAAGGCCTTTTTCTTGTGTTTCACGGAAGTATCCCTTTGCATATTCCAGCAGTAATCCGCCAACATGTATGTTCCAAAAACCTTAATAACATCTCTCCATTTCTAATTAATATCCTGATGGAACTTTTCTTCCTGCTCCTCACTGTAATCTTTCAGATTTTCTAGGAATTCGTCTAGATGAGGATTCAAAAAGTGAACCTTGAGGCTCAACAAGCACCCTATAGCTTCCTAATTCTTGATCAATTCATATGCTATCCTTTTGTAATTTGGATCTGTGTTATTCCCAAATACTTTTCACAAACATCAACAAACCTCCTCCAAGCCTTGCGGCCCTCTGAACTGCGCTTTTCATAAAAAGTAGGAAAGTAGACATCATTTATACCAACTGTATACCGTTTTATCACTATCACGGGCTTTTTAGGTTATGTTTTTGGCACTCTCTTAACTGCCAGAGTGTCCGTGAAAGGTAAACATACTTACGGCCTCCGAACTGGGCTTTTAATCAAAAATATAAAAGTAGACATCATTTATACCACCTGGATACCGTTTTATCGCTATCACGGTCTTTTAAGGTTTTGTTTTTCGGCCCAAATCCAACGGGAAGGTACCTTCGTAGGGGAAGGGGAATACTAGAAACAATGGAAACTCTTTAAAGTGCGCAGTTTTAACAAAAAAGTCACTTTTAGCAAACGGACATTGAGTTTTAAATAACATGTATTTTTAAAGTTATATTTCTCGTTTCAAATCCATCAGGAGAGTATCATCAGAGAAGGAAAATACTGGAAACAATAGAAACTCTTCAAAATGTCCAACCCCGCCAAACCTTTAAAGGGAACATCATTTTTAGCAAAGGGACACTTTATTTTCGATAGGTGGTAATTTGAGGTTATGTTTTTTGGCCCAAATCGCTCAAGGAAGTTTAACTGGGAAAACACTTAAGACACTTCGAAAAGTGAATTCTAGCAAGAAAAGTTAAAGTTGAAATAATACACACCAACTAAATATCATATTTTTATATCATGAATTTTTTAAGTTATGTTCACTGTTTTAAAAGCTATGACGTGATGGGGTCAGAAGGACCTCAGATTCGTGTTCAGCGCGACAAAGTATTTAAGGATCACGTAGTTTTTTTTGAAAGGGCATGACTCTTATTTTTTTTGTAAACCTGTGTTATTAACAATACCACACCGGGTATAAACTAAGGTTTTTCCTCAATATTTTGTAGCTTTATACCTTCTTGTCAAGGTGAGTAAAAGTAGCTTTATCACTTCACATTTTTTTTTTTTGGTTTGGTTATTCATTCTAATTATTTGTTATTAAACGGGAGACAAATTGAAAACGTAATCATTTCTGTGTTGCCGTCAATTTTTGGGATAAAAGAATTTGTAACCAAATAATTTTATACTGTTTTAAAGTTCTTTGAATTCCACCGTTACTAGTTGAGAGGAGTCTTTCCAGGAGGGGATACTTACAGTTTTTATTTTTTTTTCAATTTCGTGTGGGATCTTGTTATTTATATTAAAATGCACAATCCGTGACCATAACCGGAATCAAATATGTATTCTTGACCAACATAGAGTCATGCATTCATGTATGAAATTTAAATGGGGAGTTATAAATTACCCTAAAATGTCGAAAACACTTTAACCACACTACTGCATGGCAGCTTAAGTTCTCCTTGGTCTTTGAAAGTTAAAAACAATTTAAAGAAAAACAAACACTTTAAAGGCCCATATTTAGGTACGGTTTCGGTTATTATATAAGTTTGTAAGTATCCTTGCAATACTGTCAAACTGCGAAGTGGATGTGGAACATTACATACCACCACCTATTAAAAAATATACTACCTTTGCCTCCTCATACATTAAATTTGAGTGAAGAACAGATAATATTGTGGTATAAACCGCAGTAAAACTTGGTTTTAAATTATATAATTTTGACATAAATTATATGTATAAGACGTCAGAACCAAAGTCAACCATACCCGTAGTAAAATGTCTCTGGAATGGAGAAGAAAATGGTTATCTACCAAATATATTTTAAAAATTATGCTACTACATGATAAACCGTTAATAAAAATATTGTCCTGTTTACAAGAATCTAAGTCATTTAAATGGCTTTTGGTCAAAACGGGAAATGCCAAATATTTTTTGAGCTTTCCAAGATATCTATCATTATATGGAAAACCTTTATACATATGATTAAGCTTCACATTTTAAATAGAGTTATGAATATCAAATTGCCAAAATACCACTTACAGATTTAAATTGTTTTTAGAAAATGTAAGAAAAATGGTTTCACCGAAATCGTTTTTTTGCGGATGCTTCTTTGAATTCATGTACTTATCAAATCAAATAGGCGTGCTTAATAATATTTCCTGTGAATGCACTCAGATAGGGGATATATATATAACATTTATTATTTGAATGTCCTATTAAACAGGCAGTGACAAATATGGATTTATTTTGGTTATAATTGTTTCAGTACCTATATTCGATTATAATCTTATACCTATTTTGTAAAAGTTATTTTTCTATGGCACTATTCTTATACATTTCTTTGTCTTTCTTTTGATGAGTCAACGAACAATAATAATCTATCAGCACGATTTTGATGAACCATATTTGTAAGGTTTTTTTATTATTTTAAATTATTTAATTATTTTCTATTTTTGGTAAATAAATAAAGCTTCACCGGTCACCTGGTTTAGATTTTATTATCATAAGTTTACTTGTGCTTTAACTAAACAGAATTTTATTTTAAACAAATTAACAGACGCAAAACAGTTATAATCTACGATAAAGTAAACAGAACCTTTAAATTTAAGTTAATTCGTATTGATGGCAATAAGTTTTAAAATATATTAACAAAAATTTTAGAAACCTTAGACATTCGGTTAAAATTGGTATTTTTATTCGGATACCCCTAAAAAAATATTTTTACAATAAAAATAAAAACAGATTTTTTTAAGGTTAATATAAATTGAAAATTAATAGAAAACTAATAAGTTTAAACTCGAAGGATATTTCTCATTTGAATAGTTTCCAGTCATTTTATTTTTTTCTGAAATAAATTCTTTAAAGTCGGAAACACTTAAATTCTTAAAATTTAGCTTTAAATTTTATTTTACAACTTGTATATCTTCGAATTTCATATAAATTTGGCAAAAAGTGTAAAAAACGGCATTAAACATTGTGCTGCAAGCGCGATATCGCTTTTGGAGTAGAGTAGTGGGGGCAAGCCGTAGACATTCAATCGCCTGGCGCGTGCGTCTTCTCTAGTTTGCTTTAACCTACAGGCTTTAAAAAATATGAGTACCATTTTATTTTTATCCTTCTTGATATTCTTAAAGGTTAATTTTTTTTTCAGGTATTATTTCTGATGTTTATTATTATTACTATTATTTTTGACTAATGTGACTTTTAAAAGATATTATTTTTGACTGCCATTTTTGATAAAAGCAATTTTTGATAGGGATTATTTTATAACTATGTAATATTTTAAAAATGTAATTTTGTGAGAGGTAGCATATTTTTTGGCGCAATTTTTTAAGCTCCTTTATATGTAATTTTTTGAATAGTATCTACCTTTACAACTATTCGTATACTACCTACGAGAGAAAGATCTTATCGATAAAGTGTTATGTTTGCCCACAAAATATTTAAAGTTTACGTAACCTTGTAGGTTTAGCTTGTGTATAGCAGTTTATAACAAGTTGCAAAAATAAAAATAGTATACTGACTTCGTTTTAATTTAAATAAAAAAATAAGACGACTTCAGACTGTATGCACCTTATGTTAACTTTTACAAGAAACTGACTACAAATCTTTTAACATCAAAGTATCTAAGACAGATATATCTGTTTACACGGTAACACATAAAATAATATCGAGTTTAGTAGATAAATTAAATAAATTAACCTAATTTAAGGTTAAAGAAAATAACAAATTTAAAAATAATCATACAACAGATATAACAATGTTTGGAACGAATAAGCAATAATAAAACAAAATTAAAACATTTTATGGAACAGAATAATAGCTGTAAAGTATTTAAAAATATAAAGTTTATTACCTCTAAGAAAGTAATAAAGAGTAGGTTTCTTTTATTCTTAATTATTTTAGGAAGAAAGTGGCGCCTTTTTTATTGCTCGTAACTCTTTACCTCTAGATTTTCTTTTACTTTAAGATTTTACATTATTTGGCTTTACTATTAGACTGTGTCATTAAAAGCAAATAGATTTAAATTAAAACTGGGTATAATAATCATGACCAAATAAAAATGGTAACAAGGCAAATGATAAACAAGGTCGTTATTAATTAGAAATAAAAAAATACATTTGTAAAATATATATTTATATGTAGTTAGCTTCAAAACAAGTTTGTTAAAAAACTTATTTAAACTTTTAACCAATTATTAGCACACACAATCTAAAAAACCTCAACATTTATCCCTATTTTTTTGTCAAATTTGATAAAATTTAAACTTTGCGTTCTCTTATTATCTTTAGACACAAAATTGACCACATATAAACAAATACACACATAGACATCTTTTTTTTTTAAACACGTTTTTCGTAATCTGGAGACTATTGGTATCACAGCAAAATTTGCTGCTAAAATGAAGTACCATTTTTCTAAAACTTTTTCCGAACTATACTTTACTGTTGTGCAAATTTTACAAAATTTGGACTTGGTATTATTTTGTTAAAAAGTCAGACATAAAATTGACCGCAGACAAACATACCCAGATACATATTTATATTCAAAAGCATGTTTTTTTGTCGATTGAAAAACTCTTTATATTTATTAATTTTTAAATAATATAGAGTATACAGTTGATTTTATTTTAAATCTTTAATATATTGCCCTTTTATAAATAATAATTATAATAATAATATAATAAATTGCCCTTTTATGAAGTACAATACGATCTTTTTAAAATATTGTCCGGCCTCTTAACTTAATTTTTGTAAAATGTTTATGTTCTTTTGTTATTGTCAAACATAAACCACAGACTAATACCATATCATGTACTTTATAAATAGTTTCTGAAATTGTTGCACTTTCTGGCCGTTTTTTAAGAAGAAAATATTTAATGCTGGTACGACCATGGTTATTTTTTTTATCTTGAGACCAACCACGAAGACTAAAAGCCTAAGTACTAACCCAACGTGGGTATTTTTAGCATATTAAGAGAAATTTTATTAACACGAACCCACATATTGTAGGAGTTAGTAAGTGTAGACACTGTAGGTAGGTAGGTTTAAAGTGAGTGGACTTTTTAAGCCCTCCACTGCGACCGCTCGGTCTATTGTAGCTCACACCTTTTTATATTTCTTCCAATAGGATCGGACTTCTAATGAATCCGATACCAGATTGGGAGAGAGTTCTTACATCTCCTCTTACTCGTGTCGCTACCGGACACGAGCACAATGTGTTCTGATGTGTCCTGGTGTCCCTGTCTCCTGGAGAGTATGACGAGCAGACGATTAGATCCATCATGCCCTCCTCTTCCGGTCTAGTGACGTGGGTAGCTACCAGGTCCTTGTTGTTATCCTATGAAAACGGTCCTATCCGCTTTCTGTTTTAAGCCAGGGAACCCTTTTTCCTATAAGGGCGGTTTCAGGCACAGGATGTCATTCACTCATCAGCACGGTATGCTAACACCTCGAGTTTAAGCCTTGTGTTTATCTTAGCTTCGGATCCCGTTCCATACGGTGGCAACAAGAGTTGCGAATAACCAGCAACTCTAGCGCATGTTCCAAAAGATCCTACTGGGCCCAACCACAACGACGATGTGTGAACACACTTTAGGGATAAAGAAACAAACAAACTGGGGAATTCAATGCATAAAAGTGGCACTACTTTTTGCTGATGGAAACTGCCAGAGGAGCAGAGGCCGTAAAAAGCGGTACTTATAAAACAGTGACAGATTCCCTACGTCCAGTGGTGGGCTAGAGAAGAAAGCTTTCCTGTAAGCATGGAATATTTAATAAGGCGAAGAGTTCTTCTTTTAATAAATTAATAATGGTAAGAGATCTAGGAGACGCCACTTTCCAGTCATGAGAACAATATTCTAAAGACGGTTTAATTTGGGATATATACAAAATATACAAATACTTTTTTACTCGAAAAGGGAAGCTTTCTAAAGCTGCTGTGGCTTTGGATACAATGTGTTTAGACCAGTTAAAATGATTCCCAAAAGTAACGACCACAAAGTTAAATACTTTTTCTTTGTTCTGCAGAACTTGGCCGTTTATAAGTCTAGGATTGGAATCCTAATAGTGGAAAATAAAAAAAAATATCCATAATGTTTTAGGAATTTTTGTTGGTGTTGATTTCTCTTTTATACAGATTTTTTTTTAATATAAAACATATCTTTTTCCACTATCAAAAATATATAAGAGACACAGACACACAAAATATTGCCCAGACTATAAATTATTTTGTTATGTAGGAGCGACTACTATTATAAAGAAATATGAGACCACAAATCTTTTAACTTCTAAGCGTCTATGGCAGATTTATCTGTTTACATGGTTTTACGCCAAATTAAATTCTGATCAGATCAGTATAAAAATTAATTTAATCAAGTTAATTTAAGGCGCAACGAGATTACCCATATAAAAATAACGATAAAACAGTCTTTAGCGCGAATGAGTATTACTGCAACAAAACTAAACTAAAACATTTTATAGGATGATGAGGATAATCTTTAAAGCTGAGGGAGGGTTTCATAAATTAAACCCATATTCTTAGATAAAAATACTGACAAATAAATATTTTCATATTAATCTGGGTAAATCTTTAATCTTTTTTAAGGACAACAGCATATTTATCACTCCATTTTTGGTTAAATATTGCTTCATGTTCAAAAGTTAACAGTTAAGATAGGTATTTGGTTTAGCGGTTTTCGGTAAGTGTTTTTGTTTTCCGCAAGCACATTTTTCGCTACCTAAGAACTATCTGTGTTATAGAGGAATTACCCTGGCAAGTTATTCCCAATTTTTGGAAAATGGCCTTTATATTTTATCCAATTTTTATTTGTTGCTTTTTTATAAAATAAGGTACGACCATTCTAAAATATTGCCCAGACTATATGTTATTTTTGTTCCAGACATAAAATTAACCACAGGCAGATACACACACAGATACATTTTTTTCGAAAACACGTTTTTCACAACCTAGGGACTATGAGCATTACACCCTGACGTACCATGATATTTATAATTTTTGGACAACTGATTTTGTTTTTTAATTTATAAAACATTACTTTTATATTAAATAAGATACGATCCTTTTAAAATATTGCCCAGACTACACTTTATTTTTGTGCCAAAAAAATGACATACTCTTGTCATTGTTAGTTACTGGAAAGCAACAAGATTATTATTACAAAAATAACGATAAAACAGTCTTTAGTGCAAATAAGTATAAATACAACAAAATAAGTTTCACACAATCAAATTAAGGGCTGCGACTTTTATTTTTTAGTAAAAAATTTAAGGTATAATCCAAAACAAGTTTTTTTTATATAAGTTTTTATTTAGCTTGCAAAGTTTGTTGTATGTATGTATGTTGTATGTTTGTTCGGGTCAAATCTTGCAACCGAATTTTAAAGCAGTTAATCTTAACCGATTGAGCTGAAATTTTGCATACACCTTTTGTTTAGATGACAATGCACGGTTGGCTAAGTAAAATTATTCTATATTAATACATGATATGGGTATTAAATGAAAGGATTTGCTGGAAAGAATACAAAGCATAAAATGAAGTCACTCTAAATCCAATAAGGTGGACCGCCCAAGATGGCGGCATTCTTATGATATGAGTGTCAAATGTTAGGGTTTGCTGAGAAGAACAGGAAAAATAAAATCCAATATAGGGAAAAATAAAAAGGATTAAAAAATTAAAATGGCGGAAAACAAGATAGCCGCCATACCAATTTTAAGGACTTATAACTTGGAAAATATTAAAGATAGTTTGGTGGTGAACAGATTAAGAAGCATGTTCAGCGATAACTAAAAATAAAACATAAAGTAAAAAAACAAGCTTTTATTTTCATGCGCTTAAAGAAAAATAAATTTTAAATTAAATCAAACCCATCAATTTATTACATTGCACAATTTATATGTTATAAAAGCTTGTTGCGAGATTTACCTATGCATATAAAGAAAAATAAAATATGTAACTTGATCTTCACATTAGTAATTCTAAAAAAAAGTATGTATTTTTTTATGAATTGGGTAAATATTGCGACAAGCTTTTATATCATATACATTTTTTAATGTTATAAATTCATGGGTTTGATCTAATTTAAAATTTATTTTGTTAGAGCATGTAAATAAAAGTTTTCTTTATTTTTTTTGCTTTAATAGTTAATAAAACGATAATTAAAATTTCCAATTTTAAATGTATTTCCACGCAGGCCGGATTTAACTTTTGCCGCTCATAGGCTAATATATTTTTGCCGCCCCAATATGTCAATGATTTTGGATATTAGAACAAAAAATTTAGCATTAAAAGAATGTAAACTTCACTAGTAATTCATACAAAAAATAAATAAAAATACTTTTATACATCATTTCATATCATTTTTTTTTTAATTAATCATAAATTTGCCGCCCTTGTTTCCACGTGACATAAAACACTTTTTGATTGGTCAACGTCATCATCCCCGCTTCTGTTAGCAAATATGTTAGTGCAATTTTTTAACCGTACGTCGAATAATTACTTGGCCCGTTACTAATACACTAATATAAAAAAAGATTTTTATTAAGTAACTAAAGTTCCGGAAAACCGCATTTTAATAAAAGTAACAAATAAGTTAGAAGCAAATGTAAAAATCCTCGATATGCCTACTGAAGGCAGCCTTGCCGCTCGGCCGTGCGAACAACCTTTCTCTCTTGCTATGCGTGCTAATTGACTGCTGACCAATCAGCACGCGAAGCAAGAGGGAGAAGATTGTTGACTTGTCGCTCTTTTTCTCTTTCGTACGCTATTTACACTGCCGAGCGGCAAGGCTGCCTCCAGTAGGTATATTCTTAAAGGTAAAAATACAATTTTATGTAAAATTGTCATTATCAAATTTTTGGGATTGTTGACGTCATAGCACTAAGGCGCTTTTTTGGTGAAATTTAAATTCCTAATTTTTGATTATTTTTTGAAGCGAAACGAGGGATTTTTTTTTCTCAAATGAAGTATACAGAATATTTTGGGTGGTAGTACCACTTAGAAAAACCGTAAAACTTGCCTATTAAAGTAAAACATTTAACGGGATAAAGAGGATAAACTTTAATGATGAGTATTTTATAAACCAAACCCATGTTTTTAAATAAAATTATTATTACATAAAAACTTTGATGTTAATCTGTATAAAACTTTAATCTTTTTTTAAAGCCGACCACATATTTACTTACACATTTTTGTTTAAATATTGCTTCATGTTCTCAAAAGTTAACAGTTTAGATACGTATTTGGTTAAGCGGTTTTTGGTAAGTGTTTAGTTTAAGACTTAATTACAGTAAAAGGGACGGAACTTTAGGAAGTAGTTAACGATAAGTTTTTTAGTTAGTTAAGTTACAGAGTTAATAAACTTAAAAATTATCGCTTTTTTCATTAGTTTATGTTTGTAACCAATATTTTGGAATTTTAGAATTTTTTAAAATTTTGGCAAGCAATTACATTATCTACTTCCTAACCAGTACTCTTGCAATAAATTAGGCAATGATAATTCTAAAATTTTATAAAAGCAAATTAAAAAACAAAATTATTCAGCAAGGTTTTGATACACAATTTAATCCGGTCAAGGACATGCAGGGCTGTATTTAATCTATTGGGAGCCCTAGGAATTTTATTCCAAATTAGACCGTAACACCTTAAAACTTATTTCACATTGTGCTGGAGCACTATTAAGTACGTTATCCATTATAATATTTTTTTTATAGTAAGCTTGGGTATTTAGAGCATATTTTAAGTCGTTTCTTGGACATTCCCTAATTTTACATAACTACTAACTTGAACTAAAAATAGGTATATTTATGGATAAACAAAAGCTAACTTCGCTTTTAAAAGTTACTTGTGTTCTCTTTAAAATTATATAAAATGTTATTTTAAAATAAAATACAAAGTCTACCTACAATTTTTTTGAGCTTTCCAGGGCCTTTTACCAATCCTTTTAGAAAAACGTGCTTTGCTATTGCATCCTACCTTTCTCGCGTTTTTCGGATTAGCTTTAGCAAAAGTGTTTTTAACTAGTTAATATACTGTCCAATAAAGAACATAAAACTTCTTTTTAAAAGAACATTCTCTCTTTTCTTAGTTATTTTTATGGCAGTAAAAATCTTTAAAATACCTAAAAAACACAGTTATTCAAAACGACAACATAAAATCCATTGCAAATTTTGTTTCTTTTGTGACTTATAAATGGAATAAAGCCTTTGAGTGTCGTGGTAAATTCAGAATCATAGCTCTATTTGGGGTATAGGGTCTTATAAATGCTTATTATTTTTTAAGCTTTTTGTATGTATATATTATAGTTTATAAGTTTTTATAACATTTGCACAAGAGAAGTTATTTTGAGATTTTAAATCAATTTTACTTTGTAGGGAATTGAATAAAGAAATTAACTTGCTTAATATTATATTAACATTTTGTTCATTTACCCTATCTTCCGAATTATTCTGACAAACCATATCTTCATTCTTCTTACATATATTATTCTAAACGGTTTCCAGCCAAAACATACCTGTCATCTCGTACATCCAGTCAAAAACAAATAAGGTTTTGACTACTAAGAAAGTTGTTTATAGTCATAAAAACTATGCAATTTTATTGATAATTGACATAAACTGGAATAATAATTCTTGTATCCTTTTTGTACTTCTGATTCTAATTATATTAAAAATTTAAAAAGAATCGGAAAACCTCCTGTTTATAAATATATTCTAAATAACCAAATTTTGCAATAAAATTTAGTTTTTTTTACTTTTCTATTTTTAGTACTTACACGTCCTAATAACAATTTTAACATTATAAAATGACCTCCCTAGTTTGTTTTTGTTGTCCTTAACATAACAGCTTATTATTTTTTAATTATTTTTTTATATTTTTCTCCTAACAAGTATTTACTTAATTTCAGGTCATCAGCTAACCACAAAGACACAAAGATGAAGTTCCCGATTTTATTTCTGCTCTCTCTTACTACCCTTTACTCTACTGCAAGTGCTCAACAGTCAAATGATTTTCTTGTTCGCCTAGTATTTAACATATCCGAATCCCGAGTGCCAAATTATCTAGTTGAGGTAATCTACGATAGACCAGTAGAAAAGGGAGTTTCTACACAGCATGTATTTGACCTTTTTCATTTAAATAACATCTCACTTAATACAACATTAGATATTCTTCGAGTGCTTAATATCACTACAGACACAGTGTTTAGCTTAAATGGTTTAAACCACACGTTAGCAGCTTTAAACTGGACTTTCGCAAGTTTTTACAGTCGTCTTACCTCAGACCTTGGTTTAACTGGGACACCTTTAATAGATGCGTTGACGGCTCTTCAAATCGATGTCACTGCTTTCTCAACTGGTATCGCACTAGGAGTACCAGACCCTTGGACAGAATTTATAAAAGGAAATTTTACGCAACAAAACATGGAAAATGCTACTAGAGTTGCTGGTATTTCTACGGAAATTCTTTTTGACAGTGTACGAAATTTTATTGCAGGTGATTTAGTTAC
Organism: Listronotus oregonensis; assembly: GCA_019359885.1. Taxonomy (NCBI): domain Eukaryota; kingdom Metazoa; phylum Arthropoda; class Insecta; order Coleoptera; family Curculionidae; genus Listronotus; species Listronotus oregonensis. Next base: position 18,176 of record JAHBCN010005292.1, read on the forward strand.
TTGGGAATTCAACGTCTTGTCGAGTTATCTCGAAACCATTCGATTAACAGACCTGAGGCAGTTTTAATATGGAATACTATAAACATCACATTGGAAGATGTTTATAACGTACCAGTGTTTAGAGATATTTTAGGTAATTTTAGTGAACAGATCAACAATCAAACTTCTCTTGGAGTAATAACAAGCCAGCAAAATATTTATGTTAATAGAAGAACTATAATATCTTTGAAAGTGACAGAGAGTTACTTGACATATTTGCCGAACTTTAGTTACACGAAGAAATTTACCAGTCACTGGAATTAATGTCACTGTTTTGCCAAATATAGTCGCGCTGAGTCATAATACCTCGGGTGAAAATGTAACTGCAGTCCCAGTAGCATATGTTAATGAAAATGTTACAAACTGCACTTATGTAACAACACAAAATGATATTGAAGTCATATCAGTGAATGTGTCTCAAGCCATATTTAGTAACTTCACATTTATGGTTCAGCGAAATATAACAAATGATGTTATTTTGGGAGCGCCTTGGTTTGTAATAATTCAGTGTATGGTCTAGCTAGAGAAACTGTTGGCGAATCTATAGTTTTTGATTCTTTTGCTAATTTTAATGATGTTAACCCATCAACACCAACACCAATAACATCACCAACACCAACGCCATCTGTTTCAAGCTCTAATATGATTCAAGTTACTGGGTATTTAAATGTGTTTATTTTTATGTATGTACTTAAGGTTTTTGGACAGTAAAGATAGGTAAAAATTACAGTCGAACTTCAATAAATCGAACTACGACTTGACACTAAAAATTTCAAGTTATCGGGAGTTCAAATTATTAAGCAAAACAGGTAAAATGCATAAACTAAGTTTATTTTCAATGTGGGAACGTAATACATTTATTTATTTATTATTTAGATACACAAATTGTACATAAAAATAAACATATATCTATACTACTAAATATTTAAGAGTAAAAAATTAGGTTATTTCTGACTGACAAGAGAATTTTTTATTTTGATTTTTAACAAAATCTTCAATTTTGTTAAAGGCATTTTACAAGACATCCGTTGTGTGCTCATTTATTTTCAAAAACGAATTTGCCACTGACTCATTTAAAGGCTGTTGTTGCTTGTCGTCTTCAAAATCATCATCTGTCATATAATTTTTACTGTCATTTGGATTATTGGGCTGTTAAGATTCTGGCGTAGATTTATCTGTGGGTAACTTTTTAGTTACAATATCATCATCCACATGGATAAAATCATAAAACGTTACACCTTCTGCGCATTTTAAACCATTATAAGCTTCACATTGCTTTAGTAGTTGCATTTCTTGTCACTGTTTTCTTTTAAATATTTATTTAGGAAAATCAAAAGAATTTCATTCTCCTCTTTTCATTCAAAATACTTACTAAAGCCGACAATTAAAAATGGTCCCAGACTTGACATCAATATTCCATGCATTGGATACTTTATTAACACAACTTATCAAAGTTATGTTAATTATCTGTTTTTCTTCCAAACATTTTACAGTTTTTTTTTTACCCTCGCCGATAATGAAATTTTAAATTTTGTATGACCTGTTTTAAAAACACGCAAAGTTGCCAAATGTTTCGTTCGAGTTATCAAGATATTCGAGTAACAGAAGTTCGAGTTATCAATTAAAGTTTTTACATATTGTTTACTCTTGATGCTACTGCCAACGAATTTGATTCAAGTTACCAAAAATTCGAGATATCGAAGTTCGACTTATTAAAGTGTTCGACTGTATTAATATAAAATAAAGATCCAATTTTTATACTATTTATTACACAATTCTATGTTAAGTCCCAATTTAAGTTAAGTATTTTAAGTTAATGGATTCACTGTATAAAATGATTTATTTCAATATGATTACATTTTCAGTATTATTTAATTTGTATAAAGTTATTGTTATATGAAATAGTTTCGAAAATATAGAATTATCTAAATAAAAATATTATAATTTGGAAGGCAGTTTAATGAACAATATACCCTAATGTAAAAATTGGGTAATCCTAAATAATAAAAGGGTTTTTTGTTAGGAATAAAAAGCTTGAACAGGAAAAGAAAAGGAAATGCATAATTTTAAAAAGACAGTATATTTGTTTTTAATTAACGATTTTATTTTAATCAATAAAATTACAAAGCGTCATTCATTTGGTTTTTAAGTTATAATATAGTTTAATATTTGAAATGAAAGAATAAATCATTAATTTTGATTTTTTTTATATTCATTACGTAATAGCAACAATCAGCAGTAAATACTAACCATAATAAAAACAAATTACTAGATCGCATTATTAAATGGTATTTTTGTAAAACAAGCATTAAATGTTTTTCTCGTAGTCACTATATTGTGCATTAGGTTCGGGACACCCTGTATAATAATAATAATAGAAGCTGGAAAATACCACATAAATATGACGTAAGAGACTCAGTAGTTTTATGACCACTCATTTTTAGTCTGCTATATAAGTGTGTAAATATGTGATAACATTTTTATTTTAAAAGATTTATTATATTGTTAAACGATTTAAAAATCAGGTGAAAACATCTATGTATTACGATTTTCTCAAAAAAAAACGGTAAATGATATTAAACACCTTAAGGCACAAACTCATTTTTACATAAATTTTAAAAATATGCACTGGTCTGTGTCATAAGTCATAAATATCACCTCTTTCAAAATTATTAATCTGCTGTTGTTTTTTTAATTTTAGACTTAACCTATACAGGGTGTTCGAAAAATGCAGGCAACCCTTAAAACTTCCCTATACCACTTTGGAACAAATTGGTTATTTTAGTAAAATTATAAATTTTTTAAGCTTATAAAAAACGTCATGTGACACATCAATTTTGTGGGTGGATTTTTATGTATTATGGTGTCTTCCTAGTAAATGTACATTTGGAAAATAAAAAACCATTTTTTCTGTGTATTTTTGTTGTTTTAAACGTGTTTTTTTAAGATTGTGATGTTATGACCAAACTCTAAACACGGATTCGTGTTAGGAGGCAAAAATACATTAAAAGCCTTATATTACATCTTTAAATCCGATATTTTTTTTTCTTTGTAAAGTAGTGTTATTGTTTCTAAGTGCCTTAATATGAAATCATTACAAAGTGCTATTTAATTTTGAATGGCGTGTTTCGAACGAGGTAAAATTGGTCTACTTTTAAAAATTTTAACTTATCTCAAAATTATTGCATTTTTAGTAAAAATATGGGGAAAGATTTTGTAAAGAATAAAATTTTTGGTCAAAATGGCAGTTCTTAAAAGTTAAAGAAAAATATTACAAAATAAATAGAAAAACGAATTAAAAATAAAAAAAATGTTCTTTTTAGAGAGATGTGATTTTTGATTTTAACAATTTTTATATAATGTTATTTTAATAATAAAAATTTAATTTACTTAAATGGTGTTAGTAGTTGAAAGTTTTTCTTACTTACCAGCTTTCTGCACTACATACTGTCTTTGTTTGAACAGCTAGCTTGTAAGTGTTCAAAAGGCTGTCAAGGAATCTATTCTATCTTTTTTATTAATGAAATATTTTTGTTGTCATTATTATAAAATTACAATGACCATTTTCGATAAAACCATGATATATTTAACAAAAAACTACAAACCTTCGTGGTACATTATTAAACTATGTTTTAATATTTAAATAAAGTAAAAAAATTTAAAAAAAACTTTTTATAAAAAATAAAAATAATTTGATATAAAAGAAAAATCGGCAATAATTGATAAAAAGTTGTTAAATTAGAACTTTATATCTCTCATTTTAACCAAGTTACTTTTAGCTATACTTTTTAAAGGTCTTAACATTAACTTTTTTTACAAAGCAATAACCTATATGGCCTTAAAAAAATTACAGATGAAAATCTAAATCTAAAAACATATTTTTCTCTTTAAGTTTGCTTTTGGCATTTATTTAGATAAAAAAAAATGGTTTTGATTATTTTATAATTTCACAACAGGAAATGTTATTTTCTACAAAGAAACTATCTACATATTTTAGCTTAAAATGTATATATTTGGAGATAATTTAGAGTTTTAAAAATAATTACTAATTTACTTGTTTTTATAAACAAAAGACTAAATTTATTAGCACTTTTTAATTTTTTTCATTTTTAGGTACTTAAACAATAAGTAATCATAAAATTGCTCTACGAATTTGTCCCCTATATAAAGTAATAGTCCATATCTACTTTGATCTGACCAATACATTCCGCATTACAGTCTGCACAGTTTAAAAAATGCTTGACATAATTTTTCTGTTTTGTTCCTATTTTTTATTGAAATTTCTTTAGTAACTAATTTTTGTTTAGTCTTCTCATTTGTTTTTCTTTGCTACTTACTTGCTACTTACTAATGAGTTTTATAGTAATATGAAACCAAAAAATGTTTTAAGTTTATAAATTATATTTTAACTCTTAGTTACTATGTATGCCATATCGTAGATAAATTGGGCTCTAAGCCCATTTCTATAAATTAAGTTAACCTAGGTAGACTGTTAGTGCTGCTACACTCGAAGTAATGCATATATGCACCTAACCATACTTTTTTTATACATTATTTAAACCGAAATAAATTTTAACAATAGTGCAGATTAAGCACAAAGCAAATAAAAGCAGCTAACAGACGATAATTTAGAATTCGTAGGTGGCGTGACTACATAAATCTTGCATTTACACATAGTTCAAAAATATTATAAATCAGCTTGTTTAAAGTCCTTGATCTCTTATCAGTGCTTTATGTAATATATTTGTTTTTGATTACGTTAAGAAAAGTTATGTTGGAAACTACATTTTTAATTTTTCTTCGGTCCCGTAAGCGTACTGGTATTGTCTTTTAATGCACGACACAACCTTTGAAAAATGTATGTCAAATCACAAAACCAACGAATTGCTCATAATATGCTCATGGCTTTTGGACATTCTCTTCTGCGTTTGACAACACGTGATAAATCTGGAAGCGTCTTAATGCGGTAGATTTTGTCACGAGTGTAAGGAACAATATCTCCTGTTTCTGGGCAACATCATGTTGATTCTGTTCAGTTTGCAGTTTAGCAACATCATCTAAACTAAAGAAAAGCTAAACTTTTTTTGATTAAGCTAACATTTTATTTAATTTTCCTGATAATTGGGTGTCTTTACTCATCATTTTAGGGGTGGTTTATTATCAAATCTCACTCTGGACGGTGTTTTGATGTTTATTAATATTATATTTGAGATACCCTAAAACATCTAAATATGTTTGTTACAATTTTAAGTTGTATAGGATTTTATACATTTTGAGGAATGAATATACCCCCTTACACGGGTAATTTTGGTTAAAAGTAAACTCGAAAAATCTAGCTTCACTTGCTTTATATACATGTCTTAAATTTTTTTATTTTTTTGCAATTTTTAAAGTTGCACATGATTTTATATATTTTAGGGGATGATTGCACCCCCACATAGTCCATGGGGGTTGGTTTACAACCTTCTCAGGAATGAAGATGTAATATTATATTTTTTCTAGGTCCATTCGAAACAAAAATTGCAACGTGAATAACTTTTAATACCACTGCTGTTTTCGCAATTCTTCAGATTTGGCAACTTACCAATCCCTAAATAGGGGCGATTTTGAAAATTTACAATAAACAAAAAGCAATGCTTATCCTTATTCTGTATAAAATACATACTTGTATGTCTTTTCCTTAACTATCTGTGAATTGTGAAAAAACAGACAGTTTTTAAGCGATTTTCGTGTCACTCTTTTAAGTGGATATAATTTAAAACAAAAAAGGATAATTTTGCAAAATTTGGGATCTGACAATAGAATTGTTTGTTTAAATTCGCAATAAAAACAAATAGAGGATTTATTTTTTAAACTTTAATCTTTCCCTGGGGGGCATTCAAAACAATCAACTTTTTGCGAAAATTTTAAAATATTTTTTTACGAAAATGTTTTCTTTAAGGCAAATAGCATCTGGTTTTTAATTGGTATGAATCCCATGTCTCATTCTTATTAAATAAAAAATTTGAAAATCCTAGAGCCGCCACTGAGTAGTAACCAGTTAGTTTTGCTTACTGCTAACCAAAACTAGCCGAACTAGAACTAAGAATTAGTTTTAATTAGTAGTAACCAGGACTAACCAAAAAGAATAGGCTCTTATCGGCCAACGTAAATAAAAATACGCCTAATGCAAAATCTTACTAACTAATTAATACGTATTACAATAAAATATTTAATTTAGGAATTTCACTTTTATAGTGCATATTGCCCTTCACAATGGAATAATTTCTTACAACAAATGCTACTGCATTCAAATGCTTTAAATGTTAGCACGTGGTTATGCCAATACGCGTACCGCGACATTTTTGCTTTAATTTTTGCATATAATTTTAAAACAAAATAAATTGGTATTTAAATGATATGATTTGTAATTATTTAAAAACATGTTAAATAGCCAACTTGAGTATTTTTGTTTTTAGAATCTGAAAGAAAACCTAAGCAAATGATTTAAATTGAAAGAAAAGTGATAGAACATAAAATTAACATTTTCTTAATGAAACACCTTATTATTAAGTTGATTTTTAAAAGTCTGTAGATTCTTTTACGCGCTCAATAAAAGGAATATTATATTTAGTTTTAATACCAGAAATAATTTAATTTAAATACATTTTTTTGACCTAATTCAAAAAATAAGAAAACGTAACAATGGATATCCAAAACGCCAACATACACCAATTGTATAGTATATTTCATTACCAGTACGGAAATGACGATTTTTCCGTGCGCGCGTGACAAATTCTCGCGCAGCCGAACACGGGAAGTCATGCAAGAACGGAAAAATCCATTTCTGGACGTGTAATGAACGATATTTTTTATTATACTTAGGTACCTGAAAGCAATATATTTTTTATATTATTTATTTTTATTTTTAAAACAGTAAAACAAATTAACAAAAAAAATTTACAAGCTAATTAAATCTAAGAAAATTAATTTTGCACAGAACCGTTATGATTAATGGGTATATTTATTGTACAATTCGTATTATTGTTGAAGCTCATTTTGTATTTCTTTTTGTTGAACTAAAGATGTTGAAGCGGAGTGTTCGTGTATGTTTTGGTTCTCTTGATTGACTGTTACAGATTTTGTAGTTTCCAAGTTACAAGGCCTAAACAACTTTTGGGATTCTTTAAATTTTCTTTGTATGGACTCCTCTAAATATCCTTCTGCTACATTGGAAGAAAGCCATCCTTCGTGTCTTTTCAAAGTGCACCGCCGCTTTCTGCCAACATGGTAGCCGAAGAACGCCTTAGCCCATGTCCGGTATATTCTTCGCGATTTTTTAGTTTTAAGTATTTTGCAACAAGTTTTGAAATACCACTGATAGTATGGCACCCAACGTGTTGAGCGTAACATCTTTGGTTTCGGTATGCAACAAATAATCTTCTACTCTCCATATTTTTAGGGCGGAGATCTGCGTATTTACGGTAAAGTGTACAGGAATTGAATTTGCAATTTTCATTGGTAATGGTAAAACTTCTTGACCATCTTGTAAGAACACGACAAGGAAACGCCCATTATCTTCCACATCGTCTAAACTCAAAAGTATTAAATCATCTCTGCGGCATGCGCCGAAGATGCCAAACACTAAAATTACTTTTGCTAATAGATATTGTCCATCTGAAGCTTCACATAAAAATTTGGTTACTTGTTCTGATGTAAGAACCTTGGATTTCTTTCGTACATATCCTACAGCTTGTCGTTTCAAAAAAGCGATAGTTTTTGGATATTGGTTGTGAGTATTTTCTTTTATTGCCAAACAACTCTTTAACATGGAAAATCGACTCCATAAGGTGGATGACTTCATAGATTTGGCTTTTCAGAAAAATAAACTAAAAGAATATCGTCACTCACAATTTTGATTCTTTTCTGAGTCCGCCATTCGGTAAAAATGTGATATTCATGTTCATATCTCAACCTGGATTTAACTGGTAATAAATCTGCACTCACTTCTGCAGCTTGTTGTAATATATCCGGATATTCTCGATATTATATATATCGAGAATATTCGGATTTTTTTCCAAATTTAAATTAATTTTTTGAAAATGGCATACATTTCACTGACAGAAAATAAAATATGTCATTAATAAATAAATCGTTGTTATGAACAGTTTCCATGGATGGATTTTTGTATAAGCGCACGGAAAGAGGAATCGGGAAAAAAAATTCCGTGCGCTGTTCTGAAAATGTCATATTTACTGTATTTTATACACAGTTGATACTGTAGTATTTTCAGGTAACTATAATAAAAAGTATTTTATCAAAATTTAACGTTAAGTGTCAAATAATATAAAATAAATTATATATATAGAAAAATATATCATTAGGAAAATGTACGGTTTATATTGTTTCTCCTTTTTTTTAATTATTTCCTTAAGTTTTTTTGTAAAAAACTACGAAAGATGATTTCTTATTTTTTTTATATGAGGAAGGTCGCAAATATAGCCATTACTCCGTACAAAACTTCTTATCCTAACCTTTGCAGGATTATAATTATTTTGTTTAGATGAGGCCAAGTTTTTTTCTTACAAGAATCCAATCTCTTTAAAGGGGTATTTTTATAAATAGGGTAAATGTTCAGAAAGTTTACCATTGGGATCTCATAAAGGTTAAGAGCTACACTAAAAATTATGGTACGGTTGTTAAAAATTTTAAAGGAATTCCTAAAAAACTAATTTGTTGTGTATGTTTTTAACTTTACAAGGATTATCTGATGTGTTCTCGACCTTGTGGGTGATTTTTTGTTGTTATACATTTAAAAACCCAAGTATTTTCTTAATTACACGTGTTTTTCATATTTTTAAAAATGAACGAAACTGAATATCGAGCTGTTCGAAATAGTCGAGACAATGAAGCACTTTAAAGGCCAAATGATCGGAATTTTTTGTACTAAGACGGATCAAAATGCGGTTGCTTGCATTCGCTTCCAAAAAGATTATTTTTGTAAAAAAAACTTTGTGACTTATACAAACCGCAAATTGCATCGCTGCAGCCAAAAAATCATTCAAAAATTGCCTTTTTTGGGACTGTTTTTGGAAAATTTAATGACCTTGTAAATAAGAGTCAAAACTGGCCCAAATCGGGTTTCCAAACAGTTTTCAAGGTCGCTGATCACGATTATGATGTTTAAATTGACCCACAGCCGACCTGGAGCTCAGGAACGCCGATAAACTTCATCTCCGTGGGACTCTCCCAGAATTCACGCGAGAAAGGAGAGAAACTCGACGCCCAAGGGTTTTTGGATCGCTGAATTTCAATATGGCATCGGTGAACACCCCCCGAGAGTTTTCCTGAGAGATTGCCAAAAAAAACCCGAAAATCGTTGGGTTGTTTGGGTCGCTAATTTCGAATTTCACGAAGGAAACGACCCCCCAAATACCTTGGGCACCGTAACCTGTCCCTAAAAGTCATCTCCGTGGGACTCTTTCAAATTCACGCGGGCAAGGAGAGAAACACGGCGCTGGGTTTTTTTTGTCACTGAATTCAAAAGTGGCATGGACAAACACCCCTCGGATACCTGGAGCTTCGGAACGTGGACGTGGAGACGCGAGAATTTATCTGACAAGATCCACACAGCTATTGCAGTATTGACGTCAGTCTCTAAGACATCAGGTTTGATTGAAATTCATGGGAATGGCATTGATGTCAAGATAAAGGTTCCGGTACACCAGGTGTTCGAGGGTTCGTTTTCGCGTGAAATTCGAATTTAGCGCCCCAAACCCCACAACCATTTTCGGTTCGTCTTCTTCGATTTTGTGAGGAAAACCCCCGAAGATAAGGTCCGCGTCCAGGTTCTGGGGGGTCGTTTTCGACGTGAAATTTGGATTCAGCTCTCAGATTCAGGTTGTTTTTGGGTTGTCAGGAAAACTCTCGGAGATAATGTCCACGTCCAGGTTCCGGCGCACCAGGTATCCGGAGGGTGTTCGCCGATGCCAAATTTGAATTCAGCGACCCAAAAAATCCCTGGGCGTCGAGTTTCTCTCCTTTCTTGCGTGAATTTTGGAAGAGACCCACGAAGATGACGTTTATCGGCGTTCCTGAGCTCTTGGTAGGCTGTGTATTAATCTAACATCATTATCGTGATCAGCGACCTTGAAAACCCCGAAAACACAATTTGGGCCAGTTTTGACTCTTATTTACAAAGTTATTAAATCTTCAAAAGCCGTCTAAAAAAATCCATTTTTTAAATGCATTTTTGGCTGCAGCAATGCAATTTGCTGTTTGTATAAGTCACAAAGTAGGTACATTTTTTACAATTTTTTTTAAAGCGAATGCAAAAGACCGCATTCCGATCCGTCTTAGTATAAAAAATTCCAAGGATTCTTCATTGCCTCGACTGAAAATTCTTTGTAAAAGGAGAATAACCACCAAAAGAAATACACACAATTTTTCTTAAAGTTTATAGAGATTTAATTCTTTATTTTTTACTATGAAGAAATCGGCTGTAAAAATGGGTACATATAATTTAAAAGTACCAGAATGTTTAGCAGAATCTCTTCATAAAGGGAAAAGTCATTGCCGAACCCTGTAATGTTTCAGGAAATTCGGAAACAAAATTTTATTAATTAGGGGTTTTAAAACCAGCAACTATGAAATAATAAACTTTAAAACGAAAATAAAAAAAAATTGGAAACATTGGCCTGTTTAGAAAGAAAAAATAAAAACTCATGCTCGACCTCTGTGAAGATAAGAACTGTTTTCACATGGACGGTCGCAAATATTAACAGTAAATAATATATTGTACACCAAGGTCTAAAAACACGATTGTGACAATCACATGAGCGTGAAAAATGCTTTTCAAACGAGTTATACACTATATACAGTGTGTCCCAAATTGGTGGGGAATGTATGGGGATCTTGAAAACCACGATAGATACAAATTCGGTTAAATGAGGAAAGTTTTGGACAATTATGTTAGCAAGCTAATCCCGTTTACTACATGGTTTTATCTATTTAGGTTTTTGAGAAATTTTGAAAAAACCTGAAACATGCATTTTCGAAAATCGGCCATATTTTTTTTATAAGTGAAAATTTTTCAAATCTGTAAAAACTTCTTCAAAGCAGCTTTTTTTGTAGAATATGACCGAGTAGTCAATTTTCATTTTCTACGTTTCGAGTTTTTAGAATCATCATCAACTTTATTTTTTTATATGGACGCCATATTGGATTTTTATGCAGCCAGATAGTGCTTTTTATTCTGATTTCAACAATGTATAACATGTTATAATTTAAGAGTTTATAACCTCATTTATTTCAAAAAACAAATATTTTCTCAGTTGGCCTTGATTCCGGCGAACGTCATTTTTTTTGTAAACAATAAAATATAGCGAACATAGCTATAACGTTAATACCGTGTTACAACAAAATGTAATCGCGCCCATATGAAAAAGTAAAGTTGATGAATCATCATCAACTTTACTTTTTAATGGGCGCCATATTGGATTTTTTCGCAGCCAAATAGTGCTTTTTATTCTTATTTCAACAATGTATAAGATGTTATAGTTTAGGAGTTTATAACCTCATCCGCTTTAAAAAACAAATATTTTTTCAGTTGGCCTTGATTTCGGCAAATGTCATCTAGCGTCATTATCAAGTTAGCTCGGGTACATTATTAAAATTTTTTCAACTTTGTAAAATGGTTAAATATTTAAAGAAAAACTTGATATTTTGCAACGTTATTTCCAAAGCAATAGAAATGTTAATATAGCTGCGCAAACGTATTTCGACAATTTTTATGAAAGGCAGCATCCTAAACTAATATACTTTCGAAAACTGGTTACAAATTTGCTTAAATTCGGAAGTTTTAAAAACCACGACCTAAGAAGTACGTTGAAGGAAATCCACAACGAGATGCTGCAGTTAACCAACATTTTAAAGAAAATCCAACATCTTCAGCCAGAGATGTTAATAGAGAATTCCACATACCTAAATCAACCATTCATAGGGTAGTTAGAACTATTTAAAAAAATATCGTTAATATGTTGAGAAATATGGACAACATTTTGAATTTTAAGTCGTTATTTTACATCTTCATTTTAGTGGGAATATTAGTTTAGCCACTTTTCATTGTTTTTGTTTTCACCTGTTTCAATTAACTGTAAACAATACGTGTAGTTTTGTTGTCACACGGTATTAACGTTATAGCTATGTTCGCGAACCCATTTCTGTAAAATATCTGTTCAGCTTATCTATTTTGCCAATTACTAAAATTTTATTGTTTACAAAAAAAATGACGTTCGCCGGAATCAAGGCCAACTGAAAAAATATTTGTTTTTTGAGATAAATGAGGTTATAAACTCTTAAATTATAACATATTATACATTGTTGAAATCAGAATAAAAAGCACTATTTGGCTGCGTAAAAATCCAATATGGCGTCCATATGAAAAAATAAAGTTGATGATGATTCTAAAAACCCGAAACGTAGAAAATAAAAATTGACTACTCGGTCATATTCTACAAAAAAGTTGCTTTGAAGAAGTTTTTACAGATTTGAAAAATTTTCACTTATAAAAAAAATATGGCCGATTTTCGAAAATGCATGTTTCAGGTTTTTTCAAAATTTCTCAAAAACCTGAATAGATAAAGATAAAACCATGTAGTAAACGGAATTAGCTTACTTACATAATTGTCCAAAACTTTCCCCATTTAACCGATTTTCTATCTATCGTGGTTTCAAGATCCCCATACATTCCCCACAATTTGGGACACACTGTATAGTAAACCATTTAAGTAAAATGTTAGCATTACGGTTAATCGAAATTGTACGGTATTTAAATAAAAAAATGGAAAACAAATTAAAGGTAACCGTCATCGTCGTGCTTTGAAGCCTCCTTTTATAGTGGAGATATCGGTCGATGAATAAAATATCAAGTAGGCCATATTTTAACACAGTCTAAACCGTATGAAAAATTTTCACGCAGGTGTATGAAATTCTTTATAAAATCCTGTTTCCCGTGTGTTTATTGGTGTTTTCATAGCAGTCGTAGGAGAACAGTATTTCCCAATTGGATTGGGTTATTGGTTTAAATAAATTTCAAGTGTAACAAAAAAATCGTTGTATACATTATCTTTAATTATTAAATTATCAACATCGATCCTTAGTTTTTATAACGATATGTGCAATATAGAAAAGGGAAAATAGGGTTAAACTGTGAAAAAATAAATGCAATTTACTTTTATTATTTAAAAGTTTGATGTTAACAAAGGGGTGGTTAGTTATTTAGGGTCATATTTTTTTTCGCCGAGTGTATTTTCGCTATCTTTTGAATACGTTATGTTTGTTTGAACATTTTTACGTAAAAAAGGTTCCCCTGCTATAAAGTCGTATAGTCAACGATTTTCGAGATAAACAGACTTAAAAGGACGACTGCAGTGCATCTGAGCAGTTTATCTCAAAAACTGTCGACTATACGACTTTATACCATAGAAACTTTTTTTACGTAAAAATGTTCAAAGAAACATAATTTATTTTAAAGATAGCGAAAACTCGTCGAAAAAAACACCCTAAATAACTAACCACTACTTTGTTCCCACGCCACTGGTTGCAATATGGGTCACCTGATATTTTCAAAAAGTGACCTCCAATCATTTCAATTTATACGCAGAAGTTAATTCCTGTATTGTAAGTAGATCCTAATAAATTAAATAAAAAGCACTTTTATGAGACCATCTTCGTACGTAGCTCCCTCTGGAAGCATTTCCGGACCTAATTCTAAATATGAACTTTTTTTCATATTGTTCCGGGACACCCCGTATAAAAACACGGATCCTGGTTTTACACCTTTTTATTGGATATCTGGTTTACAAACGTTTCTATGGTAACACTTTAACGTAACGTAATAATGACAACTGTTTAACCTTTAACTGTCTGTCAACTTCTTATCTCGTCGGAATGCAAAACTAAACTGGCCCGTGCGGATTTTCCTCGCGCTTTTTATAGTGAAGTGGAAAAGAATGGAAAAGTCTAGAATTAGCTGGAAGGATTCTTTTACTACAGGATGTCAGAAAGGTGTAAAAAGGATGTCTCCAGCGCCCTCAGGATAATCCGCAATGACCGTCGAAAAAGGGAAAAACTAAGGTAACCTATTTTAAATAAATTATTAACCTTAATAAAATAATTCTAACCTTTTATATTTCTAATAACTAAACACTAACTAAAATCTGCAACATTGCCCCCTTCCAAGTTTTGATCGTCTCGATCAAGCATCTTCTCGATCTGGATAGCGATACAGCCGTTCTAGATGTACAACTTTCATCTTCGCCTGTGGGCTCTTCTGAATTCGGTACACCAGACCATTAAGCCGGGTTACTACTTTATATGGTCCCTCCCATGACTTCTGCAGTTTCGGTGAACGCCCCTTGGTTCTTCTTGGATTGTCAACCAAACCTTTTCACCGACAATGAATCCCTTATGATTAGCTTTCAAGTCATGGCGGGACTTTATACGGCCACTTTCTTTTTGTAGCTTATTGCGAACCCCCTTCGTGTATTTCTGCAGCTGTTTACTGAGTTGACTTACAAATCTTCTGCTGGTTTTTCATTGGTAGAAGGTCGTCCAGTAAGTAAATCAACTGGAAGGCATAACTCCGCTCCAAAATGACTTTTGCAGGTGACGTTCCAGTTGTTTCGTGAGCTGCGGAGCGATAGGCTAGTAAAAACGGCTGTATACAGGTGTCCCAGTTACTTTGTTGGTTATTTACCTTAATTTTGAGGTAGTTATCAAGAGTTCTGTTAAATCTTTCGACCATTCCATCTGACTGGGGATGAAGGGGTGTAGTTCTGGTTTATGGATACCCAGGAGATTACAGAGGTTCTTGAATAGATCGGACTCAAAGTTTCTACCTTGATCAGTATGTATTTCTCTTGGTACTCCATATCGGCAAATCCATTGTTGAAATAGTACGTCGGCAATAGTGGTAGCTTCTTGATTTGGTATTGCGTAGACTTCTGGCCATTTGCTGAAGTAATCCATCGCTACCAAAATATAGCGACTCCCAGATTTACTTGTTGGAAATGGTTCTGCTATGTCTATGGCAATTCTTACAAAAGGTGATCCTACATTGTATTGCTTCATCTTGCCATGGCTTCGTGTCTTAGGTCCCTTGCTGGAGACGCAGTCCTTACACCTTCTGCACCAGTCTTTGACATCGGCACGACTTCCCAGCCAGTAGAACCTTTCTTGAACCTTTTCCAGAGTCTTCATAACTCCGAAATGGCCACCACCTATACCATTGTGCACGGCTTGCAATACTTCAGGAATCCTTTTGGTGGGTAATATTGTTTGATAGGTATAGCTTTTGCCGTCAGAACTTTCCCAGACTCTTTTTAATAGGCAATCTTTCATTATTAAAGAGTCACATATGGCCCAGTACCCTTTAAATCTCGGAGACTTTGAAGCTATTCTCTGATATGGGGGTCTTTCTGAATTTTCTGTCTTAAGTTTCACAATATCTCCAAGATATTGTGAAACCTCTTGTTGTTCTTTTGCGAGGATTTTAGGGTCCCATTCTTGAGAGCACTGGATGCGTGTTCTTCGGCAGTGAAATTCATCGGGATCTTCTTGTTCTTCACGTCTACTGCAATGTTTACAATCTTCGGGGCAAGGTCTTCTTGATAGAGCGTCAGCATTCTTATGGTTCAATCCTCTTCGATGTTCAATTTTAAAATCGTATTCTTGAACACGTTGTAACCATCGTGCTATCTGACCTTCGGGATTCTTGAATTAAAGCAACCATTTAAGTGATGCATGGTCAGTCCTCAGGTGAAATTTCTGGCCATAAAGGTACTTATGAAAATGTTCCAGAGATTTGACGATAGCTAGAAGTTCTTTTCTAGTCACACAATAATTTCGTTCAGGTTTTGAAAGAACTTTGCTGAAATACGCTATCACTTTTTCTTGGCCATCTTGTATCTGTGACAAAATTCCACCAATGGAAGTATTGCTTGCATCAGTGTCCACAATAAAAGTTTGATTGAGTTGTGGATATGACAACACTGGGGAATTGCAAAGGGCTTTCTTCAGTTGTATAAAGGCTGCTTCACAATCTTCGGTCCATTCATAGGTTTTGTTGTTCTCGGTAAGTCGATCTAATGGTCTTGCAATGTCAGCAAATCCATGTATAAATCTTCGATAGTAAGTGCACAATCCCAGGAAACTTCTAATTTCATGCTTGTTTTTCGGTGTAGGCCAGTTTCGGATAGCTTCTGTCTTTTCTGGATCGGTTTTCACTCCTTCTTCAGTAATTATGTGCCCCAGGTATTTAACTTCTTTTTGAAAAAGGTGACATTTCTTTGGACTAAGCTTCAGCTGGGCAGATCTTAGCTTCTGAAAAACCTCTTCAACATTTTTCAGGTGGTCTTCAAATGTTTTTCAAAGAATAATAATGTCATCTAGATATACCAGGCATGTTTTCCAAGTTAGTCCCCGTAATGTTAACTCCATCAATCGTTCAAAAGTAGCAGGGGCATTGCATAGACCAAATGGCATAACACTAAACTGCCACAGTCCGGTTCCGGTCGAGAAGGCAGATTTTTCCTTACCTTCAGGATGGAGTTCTACTTGCCAATAGCCACTTTTCAAAGACCATTTTGAACCCGTCAGCGTATCTAGAGTATCGTCTATTCTTGGTAATGGAAAACTGTCCTTCTTCGTGACGTAATTAAGTCTTCTGAAGTCAACTCAAAATCTGGCAGAACCATCTTTCTTCTTAACCAGGACTACTGGAGATGACCATGGACTCTGGAATGGTTCTATAATGCCTTGGTTTTGCATGTCTCCAATTAACTTGTCAACTTCGTCTCTTTTGGCTAAAGGAATTCGTCGTGGTGGTTGCCTTATCGGCGCTGCATCACCAGTATTTATTCGATGTTGAACTATGCTGGTTTTTCCCAAATCCTTTTCAGAGAGAGAGAAAACGTCTTGATTTCTTTTGAGAAGGTCTTCCAACTTAGTAACCTGTACTGGATCTAATAGGGCTTTTGAAGAAATTACCAAGTCTTGCAGAGCATCAGGTAGTTTACTTAAAGGAACTTCAACAGGTGTAGTAAAGGTATGGGTAACTATCATATTAGCAGGTTGACAGGTACCAATTTTGTCACCTTGTTGGATTTGTTGAGGGTAATCTTTTAGGTTCAGCATTCTGACAATTACCGTATTTCTTCTGTTTTGCGTCAGAGTTCTTGCGGGTAGAATTCCTTTAGCGTATAGTGGACTATTTTCAGTTGGTTCAAGTAATAGGATTTCACCTTCTTCTAAGTCTTCACACCTTGCTTGGATTATAGCTTCTGAATTTGGGGGTAATATGACATCTTCTGTAAGTACAACTTCTCGAATAAATACTTCATTTTTCCGTGGAAATCTCATTACAATCTCTTCATTAATAGTTCCCATTATTCGTTGTGGAAGGTCAAGTACAAACTTCTGATGTTCCATAATGTCAAGACCAAGGATAACTTCGTCCATTATGTCAGCAACAAACACAACGTGTATAAAAGTTGTTGTCCCCAAGGTTACTCTTGCTTCATGTATGCCTTTAATTGGTATAACTTCTCCATTGGCAGTTTCCTAAACATAATTTTTCTCTGGACGAAATATTTTGCAATGGGCTACGATGTTCGGCCTTACAATAGTATGTGGAACCAGTATCTAGTACCATTTCACATTCCCGACCGCATATATTTCCAGGTACTACCAAGCTGGAGCCGTTTGTTTGGCCAGGATACTCTTATTATTGTTGTTGATGGGGCTTGGTAGCACTGGGAGTTTATAGAACTACTGGCGGGACATTAAATCTGGTACAATTTCTTTGGACATGCCCTCTTTACCACACTTCCCAGCAACAGATTATTTCTTCGTCTAAATGTCATAGTGCTGTCTCTTTAAGGAATATTTTCTGCAACTCCTTCATTACTCTTGTAAAATCATTATTTGAATTTTCATCTTCTGGAACAAAGTTTATCCTTCGAACTCTGGTCTGACCTCTGGATGTTTGGTTAGCTGTTTCAAACTGAAGTACATAGGCAAGAGCTTCGGATATTTTCTTAAGTCTGGCCATTCTTAACGCCTGGTTCATATCTGGATCACGTAAGCCTTCAATAAACTACCCACTGGATAGGCTGGATATGTCAAATTAAATTAAATTAATTAGCCGTACGATATCCGCTTCATACTCCTGAAGGCTTTCATTGTATCTTTGTTTTGTCCTTGAAGCTGCGCTTTATAAACCCCTTTCCTGAAGGGGGTTCACCGTATCTCATTTCCAGTAACTTCACAATGGATTCATACTCACATTGTTTGGCTTCGGGAATATTTCTTAACACCTCCATGGCTTCACCTCGAAGAGCAAGTACTAGAGCTTGTGCCTTTTCTGGTAAAATCCAATTATTTCCATCGGCAGCAGCTTCAAACTGTCGAAGATATGTAACCCATGGTATCTTGCCATCAAAAGTTGGTGGTTTCATAATAGTTGTTGAGGTACCACTTTCTGAGACGACGCCTGTACTAGCTAGCTTTTGAATTTGTCGTTGTAAATGATGCACTACCTGTTGTATTTGGCCTTGGACTTGCTGAACATGACTTTCAACTGTCTGTACGGTGTGCTGTATTACTTCTATTTCCTCTTTTACATCTTCTTGGAAAGTTTTACCTCAAGTAACATTTGTTTTCTCATCTCATCTTGGCTTTGATAAAATTCTCCTTTTAGGTTTTCTTGGATCTTTACCATCTTTTCTTTCAGCTCTTGTTTCATCTCTGCTTGGCTTCTTTAAATGTCTTTTTGGATTTTCTCTATTTGCTGTCGTGTTTCTTCTTGACTAATTCGAATTTGGCTCTTCATTTCTTCTTGACTTTTCTTCATTTCCTTTTGATTTTTTTTCAAATTTCAAAATCAAATTCAAAATCATTTCTTCTTGACTTCTCTTCATTTCTTCTTGACTTCTCTTCATTTCTTCTTGGCTGGTCTTCATTTCTTTTTTTAGGTCTTCTTTCATTGAATCTTGTTTTTCCATTAATTGTTTTATTAGTGCGCTAATTTCCTCCATAACTGCTGTTCGCTGTCTGGTCTCAACAGGCATTCAGATTTTCTCCCTAACCACTTCGGCTTTCTTGTGGGTCCTCGTTCCTCTTCTGACACCAAATGTTCCGGGACACCCCGTATAAAAACACGGATCCTGGTTTTGCACCTGTTTATTGGATATCTGGTTTACAAACGTTTCTATGGTAACACTTTAACGTAACGTAATAATGACAACTGTTTAACCTTTAACTGTCTGTCAACTTCTTATCTCGTCGGAATGCAAAACTAAACTGGCCCGTGCGGATTTTCCTCGCGCTTTTTATAGTGAAGTGGAAAAGAATGGAAAAGTCTGGAAAAGTCTAGAATTAGCTGGAAGGATTCTTTTACTACAAGATGTAAGAAAAGTGTAAAAAGGATGTCTCCAGCGCCTTCAGGATAATCCGCGATGACCGTCGAGAAAGGGAAAAACTAAGGTAACCTATTTTAAATAAATTATTAACCTAAATAAAATAATTCTAACCTTTTATGTTTCTAATAACTAAACACTAACTAAAGTCTGTAACAATATCTTTTTATGTAGAATCATACCTTAAAATTTTTTATCGTTATTTCCGGACACTCTGTATAACGCGAATAGACCTACCTCCTCTTTTTTTGAAAGTGCAAGACAATGTTATGGTTTCAAAAACATTAAAATATTAGACCTCCATTGTATTTATTTGTTAATTGATATATTAATTAACAATTAAAGACAATAAAAGTGCAAGATTTTAGTGTTATTAATTACCTCATTTTATTGCGTTGCGGTTGCCGGAATTCTGGAGAGTTGGATAAATTAAAAAAATGCCGTTAAATGTGTTAGCTTTAACCGATAGCCACCCAGGACTCGTGCCTGACGCGGCTTTTGGTTAAATGAGAGTGTTGATAATAACTGTTTAATTTCTAACCTTCTGAGGTATTTGGATTAAGTGTATTAGTAGGTAATTGTGTTATTTTTTCTAAAAATAGAATGAAACCAGCAAGTAGCAATCAGTATACTTTTCTCATTTGTTGAACAATATTTCAACTCTGCTGCTGACTTTGACAACCAAAAAATGCAAAAACTTGAAAAACAATTTAAAAAACACATGACATCTGAAAAAACTTTGCGTTAAATGGATGCCCCAATTGTTAAAAGCTAATAAAATATAAATTCGTATATAAATTTCAGGACAAACATTTTGAGAAAAATAAGATAAAATGATTTTGTTTGACGAATGATAACTATGAATAAAACTTAAATTTACCAATATAATCTTAATATTTGTAATGTAAAGTATTGATTGCAACTCCGTCGATCATCACACGGTGAATTTACGTTTATAGGATACACTCATAATTACAACATAAATAAAAAATCTTGTTATCAATTATAGATGTAAATGGAAAATGACAACTAGGCAATTTTCTAAACAATTGCAATAAATATGCTCGGTTATAATAATAATAATGTTTTTAAGTAAGTTTAATTTTTATTTTTATATTATTAAAATAAAAATAATTATTTTATATTTATATAATTAAAAAAATAGAAACACACACCAGTGTTATCTTTTAAAAACTTAGCCTTTCTCTGTTTTCTGTATCAAAAACCCATAAAAAATAGCGATGTTTTTTTTCAGAGTAAAAAACTTTAATTTAATTGTTATATAATTAAAGCAATGTTCCTTAAAATCGCAAATTTTTCCCATTCTTTAAAAAATGCTCCTATTGTAATATACGCAGTAATGAAAAATCTGGACCAAATTAAAGAAAAGTTTAAAAGTATTTTGTGATTGCTCATGTTATTTAGGAAGAAAAACTTTCATTAGTTTCCAGGAAAGCTATTAAATTCCACCCTATTCATTTTACCTGGGTTTAAAGTAAATTACTTTCGTACGTTTTATTACTTTTTCCAACCTTCTTTCATATTTTCTCTGATAAATGGAGAAATTAAAGTTAAAGTCCAGATACGTTTTGCTACTGAATACGCTTCATGCATATAAAATAATGTTATACCCTCAAAGTGCAGTTGTCGTGAAAGACCTTTACAGTTTTTTTTATTTAATTTGTTAATCATTTAATTGCTCTAATAGGCATGACGACAACATCTACAAATTAACTTTTTTTATATTTATTATTTTATAGTCCAGTCAAGGTACAAAAAATTTGAGCGATAGCTCATTTAACGCGGTTTTCAATTCTTAGTCCAATCATTATAGCCAAAAAAAGGTCATTTTTGTAATTAATGTTAACAGATATCTGACTGCGCCATGACTTACGGAATAACCTGTAGATTACTAAAATTAAAAATTCAACAAATTTTTTGTCAGGTCATTTTTTTAAACAATAATTATTAAAAAAACGGCCTTTTTTCGGCTGGCTATATCACTTTACTTATAAAAGACCGTTTGTAGAGAATTTAAAAACCTACCAAATGATTTTTGAAAAATCCCGTCTGACAATTTTTCACCGCAAATAGCCTTTTTTTCAAAAATTCGTATCTCCGTTAATTTTCAATATTAAGGGCTGATTTTTAGGTAAATGATAGTATAATGATAGATAATAATGAGTCAATAACATTTTTATTTAATCGCAATATAAACAAATTACGCCATTATTTTGCAAGTGCCGTGAATATTGGGCAAATGGTCCGATTTAAATTTAAAACGGCTTTTTAAAGTTGAGTTTACAAGCTACAAATTGTATATCTCACATTTTATATAAGTTCGGAGAACATTGTTAAAAATGCTTGTAAACCCAGGGCTTCCAGCGAAAATTCGCGACCAGGACGTACTGAATCCACCGGTGAGGGGGCACCCAGTAGCAAAGCAGAAGCGAGAGACGGGCTGCGTATTTACTGCTAGGTTCCCCCTCCACGGTCGACTCAGTACGTCTCGGTCAAAGAATATAAACCTCAATAAGAAGAGACATTATTCGAAGTCCCAAAATTTTTAGGAGGGGGCAAAGCTGTTTAACTCTCAACCCGCTGCCGGCAGCTATTGGTCCGGGATTACATGTTTCGTTTAGTGCTTTGTTGAGTTTTATGTGCTGTTTTATTCGTTTCCTTCACTTTTGTGGATATCTTTAAAAAAGCACTAAATGTGCATAGTAATTGTGATACTTGTAAGAATTATAGATCACAATGCGAATCTTTAGATGTTAATTCTTTGTTAATATACAGTGTGGATCAGCCAAATGAAATAAATTCAATATTAAATAAATGGGGGCATATTCCAAAAAATGCTCGGACATATCGATTAGTATTTTTAATTTCGCATTTTTTTCAACTAAAACTGTTTATACAGGGTGTGTCATGTGACGGTGGTCAGTATCAACTTTCTTAATTTAAATGCTACACCCTGTATATTATTCAATTTGTGGTTTTTTCAAAGCATTCTAGATATATTTTTTGTACAATGTCCTATACTAATTTTTAACTGTTTCGTAAATGTTAAGCGTTTTCAGGTTTATTGCATCTATTGCCTTTGCATCTTTGCCACTTCCGTGAGGGTTACTTTTTGTGCATATACCTACTAGAGGCAGCCGAGTTACATCCTGTATAATTACCTTATAAGCATTAATTACCACTCCTAGAAATAGAGATAAGAAAGGTTATAAATATAGCTAGATAATATATTTTTAGGATGACTTCTGTTAGTTGAGCTTAAACTGTTGTAACTTTAGTTTTCGTTCCCGTTCCTCTCAAAAAAAAATAAATAAATTTATTACAATTTTCGAGTTTGGTGAAAAATAAAAAGTATTTTTTCCAAGAAAAATTGTTTTTTAAAAACATCATTCCTTCGGCCCGTATTGTAACTGCCGTGCCGCTCGGCTGTGCGGACAAGCGTGCGGGAGACTAAGAAGAATAGCTGTATAACTTTTCTCTCGCGCCTTGTGCTGATTAATTGGCGGAAGGGCTGTATACACCGCCGACAAATTAAAAGAGGGAGAGAGATCATACACCTATTCTTGCTTCTCTCTCGCACGCTTGTTCCCAAGGCTGCCTCTAGTAGGTATATGCACAAAAAGTAACTTTCAAGAAAGTGGCAAGCATGCAAGTACAATACATCTAAAAGTACGTAATATTTCCAAAATAGTTAAAAATAGGTATAGGACATTGTACATGAAGAATTCAAAAATTGACTAATATACAGGGCGTTGCATTTAAATTAGGAAAGTTAGTGTTGGCCACTATTACATGACACACCCTGTATAAAAAGTATTTACTGAAAAAAATGCGCAACCAAAAATACCGATACTGTGTCCGAGTGTTTTTTCAAACACGCCCCCGTTTATTTATTATTGAATTTATTCCATTTGGCTGATACACACTGTATTATAAAGCTTACGACACTACAAAAAACATTCATGGAGCGTTGCAGCACCCTCCCGATTTATTTATTAAATATGTTTATGATTTGGAACATGCTTTTAAAACTAAGTTTGAAGATATTTGTATAAAACAGGAAGTTTCACATAAACTCTTAAATGAAATGGAAAGAATAGAATGTACCCATCCATGCAGTGATTTTCAAAAAATGTACATTATAAAATAATTTGTCAGGCTTAAAATAATTTATACGAAGATATATTCCAATCGTGATCTAAAGTACCAGTCAAAAGATCGGAAAACTAAAAATTGTATCACACCTATAATTAATTTATAGTCACGGTAACAAGTCGATGTAACTTTCAGATTTTGTCATTTCAATAAACTGTTTGCCTACTTTTTTTAAAAGTCACTATTTTTTATCTCACCTTGAACACTCAAGCTCTAGCCTTGGCATTTAGCCTTTAAAAACTAAAATTGTTTATGTTAGTGATGTTTCAGGCCTTTTTAAATTTAAATCAAGTTCTTCCACTCTCATTCTTTCCAAAATATCTACTGAGATTTTTTTCCAAATCATAAACCTATTTTTAAAATTTAATTAATTTAAGGGGGAAAACCTCTTTTTTTAAAAGCATGCTGTACATTGTATATTAATATATTCTCACTAAGAAATTTTGTTGTTACCAATATAGGAAATGCTAAATTATATGTTTATGTAATAAAAAAATTAAAGTACATTGTAGTGTTATTTTTTCTACAGTAAAAATGAAAGGATATACATTTATAGAAAGGTAAGTATTAAGGTGTATAGGTACCGTTTTACAAAAAAAAAACATTCCTCCACTGAATTTTAACCCCAGAAACCCATAGAATCACATCCCTTTAAAAAGTTTTTTCTTTTTTTGAAATGGGAGATGTACATCAAAAAATAATTAGCAAAAACAAAAAACTGTATACTATTCGTTTTTTTTTAAATGTTATACAGTCAACTACACCAACTACACTAGTTAGACGTAGAATGGATTACAAATTTAATTCTGCATAGGTACTCAAAGACCTCAAAAACCATATATTAATACTTTTTTTGTTTAATTACAATTTTGAAAAAAAGATTTCCTATAATTATTTTACATCTGTTTACAAAAAATTACATAATATTAATTTTTTAAGAAAAATTGCAAAATTTAATCCCCTGTAAACATCCCTTTGCCCAAAACTAATTTTTCTCAAAAATAATCTAATTTTTTTAAAAGGAATAACCAACCTAAAAAGACTGAAAAAAAAAGGCTCCTTGAAAGGGACGATTTTCCAGGACTGCAATGTATGATATAAATGATATGATGAGAAAAATTTTTTTTCCTGTGTAAAACTGAATTTTTACCGTTGATATTTCTCTCAGTGTACCCCCAAGCTTTTTAAAGGGGTGTCTTTCCCGTCTACACGTGACTCAGAAATTTTGTTTCCCATATAACCAATGCTATTGGGAACGATATGTCGCTTTTATTGAGGTTTATATTCTTTGTCTCGGTCGCGAATTTTCACTTGACTCGCTAGGTCCACAAGCATTTTAACAATGTTCTTCAAACTTATATGAAAATGTCAGATATAGCTTGTAATTTCAATTTTAAAAAGCCGTTTAAAAATTTAAATCGGACCATTTGCCCAATATTCACGGCACTTGCAAGATAATGGCCTAATTTGTTTATAGTGCGATTGAATAAAAAGTATTAATGCGACAATTTTCATCTTGCAGCTCAAAGGATATGTTATTGACTACCATTTACCAAAAATCAGCCCTTAATACTGAAAATTAACGGAGATGCGAATTTTTGAAAAAGTTTTTCCGGCTTTTCGGATCGGGATTATTCAAAAACCATTTTGTAGGTTTTTGAATTCTCCAAAAATGGACAATTATGATTAAAGTGATATAGCCAGTACTTTTTGTTATTTAAAAAAAAAAACGAAAAAAGGCCCTTTTTTAATAATTATTGTTTAAAAAAATTACTGAAAAAAATTGGCTGGATTTTTGATTTTAGTAATCTACAGGTTATTTCGGCGCAGTCAGATATCTGTTAACATTAATTACAAAAAAAATCTATAATGATTGGACTATCTAAGAAATGTGTTGTGTCGATTTTTTTCTGCAAATAATAATTGCAATTGTTATTAACAAAAAACGAAAAAAAAAGCCATTTTGTTTTTTGATAATAAAGACGGAGGTACCAGAGAAAGTAGTTAATTAAAAATAGGCTAGCTTTTTAAAAAATCCATTAAATTGTTTTTCCAACGGGTCTTTTCTTCCTTGAGTGTTAAAATGACACCATAGATTTTTTAAAATTTTGAAATCAATATTTAGTGCTTAAAAAAATTTCATTTAAATGGAGTACTTACTATAGAGGCGGCGCGACGTACTTATTCCAAAACGGGCGCGCTGAGCCCCCCCTTATAAATAATAAAGTTAGAGGTCTGAAAGTTAAGAGTTTTTTTATAGGTAATTTTCTTCTCTTTTTTTGCAATTTCCGGTATCTCATATAGTGTTTGAGTTTTCAGCAAAAAGCAAATGGACTTTTTTGTTTTTTGTTAATAACAATTGCAATTTTTATTTGCAGAAAAAAAATGACATGACAGATATCTCAGAATTGCAATCCGCGTCTAATGAGCCATCGCTCATATTTTTCGTATAGTCTGTCTCAAAGTATACTGTGTTAGCTCTTGCCTTCATTTATGGATTAAACCTGCCGACAGCAATAAAACTGCGGATCGGTAGGTATTAAAGGACAGAACATTAGGGACGGACTTTAATAATAAAAAAAATTTATAATTTATTGTTTATTTAGGTAAGTACAATCTTAAAATAATATTAAGACATTTAAAAATATGCAAAGGTTTTAATAAATTTTATAATAGCATTATCTTAAAAATTTTTTTACATTTTCAATCTAAATATCTAAATCTATTCTGTGTCACTATCGAGTATATTTAGATTAATTACAATAATTTTGTTGTTTTGGATAGAAATGTAAGAGTCCCTCAATTTTTATAATGTGCTGTAGTGAATTTTCCAGCTCCCAACTGGTATGTTAGTAATTACATTTTTATCAAATTTATAACACGGGACTTAAAGTAGGGGTAACATTTTCTGCTCTGATCTTTTATTTTACTTGGTTCCACAAATGCTCTATGGGGTTAAACATACAGTGATACGAGGAAGCCGTAAGACAGTATGCCCAGCCTGTTCAGCCAAATTATCACATACATAGTGTTTTTTAATTGCATATGAATTTAGGACTTCCAAATGATGCGTTTTTTTTGTAACTGAATTGAATATACCCTTCCAACTATTTTTCACTTCTTGACTAGACTATTATAGGATTTCTAAATTATACAAAAAGTTTTTATGTTTTAAATATATTAAATAATAATATTTGTTTTTCATAAAATATAACTACAAAATACATCACGCAGAGCGAGGGAAAAAGGTTGTAGACTATTCGCGATAAGCCTCTAGGCAGGTATATGCTCGAGGATGTCAATAGTCTCTTACCTTCACTATACATCAGTTTTTATTAAGTGCTTTGTGCAGTTCCTGTTTAACCTCCGATCAGTGAAGAGCTCGCGATAAAAAACTACATAGTTTTTTTCCCGGGAAGGCGGCTGAAGGTGCTGTATCAACAGCTTTACCATCGGGGATAAAGAAGAAACTCAAGCCAAACGATGGAGTCCTTCTTCTGGGGCTAAGCGCTGTGAACGAAGATTCCTATACCTGTTCCTTTCTGAGGGCCCCACGCACGAGGGATTTTTCTAATGGCGGAAGATGGTTGCGCGCTCAGCAGGGAGGGGCAGTACTGACAGAAAACGGTTATGCGTGATACTAGAAGCAGTCCTTGGTCGGATCGCCATTGTTTGTGCCCTGCATCGATAATTTTTTGCTAAGAATTCAAGTTTTGAAAACGTTCGGAATTTCTGAGGGTTACAGAGCCCAACGATCCAGAAGTTCAACCTACAAAGCTCGGAAAAGCTCACGTTGACAACAACGTGTGTCTGGAACGGGGAGAGCTGGCGATTGCCGTGCAGCAAAGTCATACCGGGGTATAAAAGCCCAAATTTAAGCAAGCAAGTGCTTTGTGGTTCACAGCCTGAAGTTGTAAACTTAACAAGGAGTGCTCGATTTTTACTATTTGTCCGCAGATAAGGTTATGTTTGTGACGTCACCGTATTGCCCAGAAGGTAGATTTATTTTATTAACTTTTGTAAAATATTCAACTTTTAAAAACTAATTTAAATGTACACATACTATTAGATCCGTATTGTATATCACTTGATAAAATTAAAACTTTATGCTACTTGTAAACAAAACAATAGGGCAAAAGGATTACGTCACAAATATCGAATTGACATTTAAATCGGCGTATATGGGCTTAAATGGGATCCAGCACCACCCTTGGTTCACAGCGATCAATTGCCTAGTTTTGAGTTCTCAAAAAAAGAATTCCAGAGACACCGGTTATGAAACAAGGTAGAATGTTGAATGATAATAATTTATTAATACATTTACTTTATATAAATTTCCGTTACATTTTATCAAAGCAGATTGAGCAATGGTCCTCAAAAGCGGAAAATTTCACCTTCCTTAAGAAAATGCTTTTTTTACAATATACGTAGTAATGAAAAATCTGGACCAAATAAAAGAAAGGTATTTTGTGATTGCTCATGTTATTAACTTTTATTAGTTTCCTGGAAAGCTATTAAATTCCCCCCTATTTATTTTACTTTCGTACGTTTTATTGCGATTCGCAAACTTCATTCATATTTTCGCTGATTAATAAAGTTATTAAAGTGCAGATATGTTTTGCCTCAGTATACGTTTTATGCATTTAAAATAATGTAATACCCACAAAACTCCAGTTGTCGTAAAAGACTTTTACAGTTGTTTTTTTTTTTTTAATTTGTGTTAGTCATTTAAATGATGATAGTTGAAATCAAGTGTCTTATGGGCAGAAGGCTTTATAAAAGTTAGTTTAAAAATAACAAACCTACACAAAAATATTATGTGCAGATGCACCAACAAATCCATCTTACAGGACTAAATAAGGGCTTCTATTGTATTGCGGATTGAAATTTCAGTACAAATAAAACTGTGAAAATACTTAAAGCAAATTTTTGCTAGCTTACCATGTAACTTATTTACTTGTGCACAGCATAACTAACAGGCAGCACGATCTCTTCCTGGCGGCGCTTTTAATATTTTTAGGCACAAAACACGAAAGAAACGATTACAATTCAAATAAAGCAGACAGATTATATCTTAGCAAAACGTTGGCTGAACTTCCGCAATAAAAATGACCGTACTTTCTCGTCAATTCATGAAAGGGTGTTACTTTCTGTTAGTTATGCTGTAATACCGGTATGTTGTGGTTACATAGAAAAATTTGGTATTAGTGTTACATACTTTATGATGCAAACTATGTAACTGACGTTCTAAAAGTTTTAGTGTCATTGTTCTTTGTGACTTGTAGGTAAAAAATAAAATGCATTTATGTTAGGTCTTATTTAATTTTTTTCTCTCATATACTTTAGAATTCACCGTTTAAAGAAAATACAAAATAATGAAATTTTGTTGACAGGTGAGGTCACGAGCGACGCCATGATACATGTCAGCGTTTTGGCGGAAATGTAAATATAAAATTAAAATCGTATTGTTTTTCTTCCCAACATTTATTTTTTGCAAATATATTATATTTTTTGCAAAATTATATATTTTTCTTAAATAAACAATTTTTCAAAGTTAAAGTCAGCATGCCTTTTTTATTTGTATAAGCTGTTTGATGTAGGTCAAACTAACATTTATTAATCAATTACGAAAATCTAATTATTTTCTCAGAATTATCTGCTTTAGTAAAGTAGTAGTGTAGAGGCTATATGTCAAGATTAATGATTTAAACTCCAGGCACGCACAACCTATAGTCTACGCAATAAGTTGAAAATGGTATAAAATAGAGATACTGCTTTTAGAAATACATTCGATCCGAAATAATGTCTAGAAAAATGTATTAAAAGCGTTTACTACCAAATAAAAAATTGCAAAAGCTATAAACAATTAAAGATAAAAAAAGGTATTTCGTTTTTTGCCGATATCTTATAAACCAATAATAGGAAATTAAAAACAAAACCTTAAAGACAGTAAAATAAAAAAACTCTCGACTTCAGGAACTCTATTCCATTATTTATTATTTTAATTTGACGCTGAAAATGGGCCTCCGCGCAACATTTTGGGTTTCGCGGCGCGGCGTCATAAACCCAAGGAAATTTAAAGGTGTATGGAAGCCCAATGCTATGGCCCATTCGATCTAAAAATGTCCAGCCTAGTATGAAAATAACTGTCAGAGTTGGCCCCGGATTCTGCACAATAACAAAATTCCACGAAAATTTAATGTTTGTACACACACTGATAAATCAGTGTGTAGTTAGGCAACACATTACTTTTATGAGAGCCGGAGTACCGTTTTTTGGATTGATAAAAACTTTGTTATTTTAGTGATTTGTGTTTATTAAATTGTAACTATAATTTTGTGCTTATTGTTTGTTACTTATAATATCGTAACAAAATGACTAGAGGTTGTATGGTTTTTGTCTTGCAAATCCAAGGGTAACATACCCGGCATTTTTTACTTTAGGTAAGTATTTCTTATTTTTAAATTAGGTGCTTTTTATGAGACGTAATTTGGTAACCCAATAAATAATAATATATCAATTATGAATAATAGAAAATAAAAATTTCATAGGAAATAGCAGTGAGAAAAGAAAGGCAATCTTAACTATCTTTTAGATGATTTCCACAATGTTTGTGTATTTCTGTGGATTATTAAAAGAAATAAGGTTTACGTTTAGGCATTCTTATTTATTAAATAATTAAACATTCTTTTAAAGAATCAAAATAATTAATTATTGGGAGACCAGGCAAATTTTAATATATACAGGTCCCTCTAATTGAATGCAAGAAAGTACAATTTTATGTTAAATTTCCCTTTTTTGCTTTTTCTTTTTTGGTAATTGTCTCAAAATCTTCTCTTGATTTTGACCAAATGTGGGATACAGGGTTTTTCCTGATTGACCTGAAAATTTTTTTCGGCAACTTTTTTTGGATATTCATCATCAAAGTTGAAAATCAAACTAACCTTGTTTACACTATTCCTTCTTTTTGCACAAATTTTGATTTTTACATTAAAAAAATATTTCACAAACGTTTTTTTAAAAACCATATATTTTTTTTAAACCCCTTTTTTTTTTTTCATTTAATTGCAAACATCCCTTTCACACGCCCCAACATGGGCAACCATATTTACACTGTTATTTTTTAAGCAAATATGGCTGCTGCCTTTGAATTTAAAAGTTTGCAATTTAATGGAAAAAAGGTGTAAATAAAAAAATACAAATTTTAAAAGGTGTTTATAAAATATTGTGTGCCACTTCAGAAAAAAATAGAAAATTGTTAAAAAAAGGGAGAATATATTGAAAATAGGTTAGTTTAATTTTCAAATTTGATGATGAATATCTGAAAACGAAACGTTGCCAAAAAATTTTTTTTTAGAATCAAGGCCCCAAAAAAACCCTGTAAAGAAATTTAACAAAATCGGAAAGAAGGCCTTTCAAAACAATTACCATTTGTTTAAAAATAAATTAGATTTTTGGTTTCTTAATCTTACATTATCAACTTTTAATGACATACTGTAGACACATAATATTTAAGGTACTGTCACAATGGATATGGTCCAAAGAAATATACATTTTTAACCAGTATTATTCTGTCTCATGAATGTTTGTTATTAGTGAAAAGTATATGCCTAAAAAGCGTTATAAAAATTTTTACTTTTTTAATGTACAACCAGAATCTTAGGATTAGATTTAAACTCATTTCTTTTCTTGCCCCTCTTTTATCACAAAATTGGTGATAAGTACATGAAACTACTATTGGTTGAAATTTATTTTTAAAAAATCGTGTTTATATTTATTTACAAAGATTTTTGGTAAAAATAAAAACTTCCAAAAAATATCGACCATTTTAGAAGGCTGTAAAGTGGCGCCATCTGTTCTGTCCGTATTATATCAGATAATATCAAATCCAATATTACACAATAATTTTAAATATTCTATAGTAGTATCGTTTAATAACCAACAATTTTGTGCAAAAAATAAAAAATAACAGTGAATGTTTGAATTTGACATTTGATGATGTCAACTTTATAGATAGTCACAAAGAATTATGGAAGTCCGGCCCTGACCTACTATTCATTGCGCAGGGTCCGCGGGGCTAACCCCCTTTTTCCCGCTGCCCTGCACGCCTGGGTTTCCAACGAAGGGTAAACACCCCGTAATTTCTTTATTTCAAAAGATATTGAAAAATGGTTTATACAAAAGTTGTAGGAATTTTAGAGGAGAATATGAGCAGTTTGCCATGAAAACAATTGAACATCTTATAAAAGTTATAAAAAAAATATGGTTATCTTCCTTATTTTAAATGGAACACCCGGTATATTAGTGATTTTTGGATTCTCTAAAAATTCTAAACCTTTTTCATATAGGGTGTTAATGTTAAAGTTAAAAGTTTCGGAAAATGGACAATTGAAAATCAGTAAAATGTCTTATAACTTATTCTATTAAATAGGCTGAAATGCAAAAAATGTCAACAATAGGACACGTGCTCCAACAGTGGCGTTTGGTTGTCGTGCAGCGAGTGGATCAAACGTCGTCAAACTTTTGATAGTTTACTTGTCAAAGAATGTTCTTTTTACTATAACTATTTGTTAAAATGAACAGAAAACGCGTTACTCAAAAGACGAAATGATAGATATGGTGAATACGTTGGCGAGGAATGTGTATCAGTTGAGGGCGTCCAAATGACAGTATCTAAACATGTATCCCGACAGGCGGCAACCAAGTTTGAGAACGTTGAAAAAATTAGGAGACAGATTCAGGGAGACCGAAAATGTAGGTTATAAGAAGAGAGTTGTTATTAATAAGCCTGTTCAAAAGAGGAAAATCAGCTACGAGTTTTGCTTTCCGTTCATGAGAATCCCATCCAAAAAAACCAATTCTCGGAGCGAAGCCCTTGGTACTTACACATCTGTGAAGAGAATTTTACAAAATTACAAAGTGCCCCCCTTTCGCATTTCGTATCACCAGAAGCTACTACCTGGTGATAAAGAAAAAGAGCAGATTTTTGTTCTTGGGCTATAGAAAATTGCCCAAAAAACCTGCCCTTTTTTAAAAAAAATGTTATTCACCGATGAATCTACGTTTAAAAGTGATCGTACTATGAACCGACATAATATAAGGTACTACAGTCAACAAAATCCTAATTGGAGAGGGGAAATTATGAAACAAGGAAGATGGTCAGTGAACGTATGGGGTAGAATTATAGATAACTCTGTTGTTGGCCCATATTTTTTCGAGGGTACTTTAACGGTAACAAATATTTAAACTATTTAAGAGAATCGTTGCCGACATTATTAGAAAATGTAAACCTTCAAGTTAGAAGAA
Source organism: Listronotus oregonensis (assembly GCA_019359885.1). Lineage (NCBI taxonomy): Eukaryota > Metazoa > Arthropoda > Insecta > Coleoptera > Curculionidae > Listronotus > Listronotus oregonensis. Next base: position 51,154 of record JAHBCN010005292.1, read on the forward strand.
ATATGGGTTCCAACATGACGGGGCCCCGCCGCATAGCAAACACACGTGATGTCACTTTTTTCTTGACTGAACGTCATGGATCGAAATGGATAGGAAACAGGGGAAATCCATGGTATGAAAATAGGGAAGACGAGGACCGATTCTCTGGCCTCCTAGGTCCCCACCCGCTAATTGGATTACTTTCGTGGGGATTCATCGAAATTTCCGTGAATGCTACGCCTTGTGAAAGTCCAAATGAAATGAAAGAGAGGATACAAGAGTCTTTTAGAGCTGTCAATAAAGATATGCTACACAACACGTCAGAGAACTTTATAGAGCGCATGCATATGTGTTTAGCCTTTTAAGGAGGTATTTTCGAATCCTAGATTACGTTAATGGATTACTAAATGTTAGATGTTTTTGCTATGCAAAAAATGTTTTTTTTTTTTTTGTTATTTAATTATTTTGCATTTCAGCCATTTTGAATAAGCTATAAGACATTTTACTGATTTTCAATTGTCCATTGCTCCGAAACTTATAACTTTAACATTAACACCCTATATGAAAAAGGTTTAGAATTTTCTAGAGAATCCAAAAAATTACATAATATCGGGTGTTCCATTTAAAATAAGGAAGATAACCATATTTTTTTCGTATAATTTTTTATTAGATGTTCAATTGTTTTCATGGCAAACTGCTCATATTCTCCTCTAAAATTCCTACAACTTTTGTATAAACCGTTTTTCAATATCTTTTTTAAATAAAGAAATTACGAGGGTGTTTCCCCGTTGGACAACCCTGTACGTCACACTCAATATTTTTTTAAGGTATTAAATATTTATTAAAATAAAATTTAAAAAATATATTCAAGTTATATAATTATTATAGGCAGGGTATTAAAATTTTTAAAACTTCTATGGCGTGAAGTATGTATATAAGAAGCGCTCCACAAAGCAAAACATTTTTAAGACTAATATTTTAACATTTTTTTTATCTCAATAAAGACGAAAGTTCCAGACAATTTTGTTAATAAACAATTGTCTATATGTTAAAAAAATCCTTTAAGGTACATGATCAATGGAAATAAATAGCATATTTAAAAAAATATTTAATTAATATTCAATACCTTAAAAAATAATTTAGTTTGACGTACTTGGTTTTTGACACCTTGTGGAGGCTCACTTTCAGCGTTAAATTAAAATTATAAAAATGGAAATAAGTTCAGGGGTAAAATTTTTTTTTTTTTTTTAAATTTCCTTCTTTTAAGCATCTTATTTTAAAATTTCTAAAATAATTATGGTTTATGAAATATCGGCAAAAAACGAAATTCTTTTTTTTACCATTAATTGTTGATAACTTTTGCAATTTTTTATGTGCTAATAAACGCTTCCGACACATTTGTCTGGACATTATTTCGGATCGAATAAGCTATTGCACGTATTTTTATGAGCAGTATCTCTATTTTTAACCATTTTTAACTTATTGCTTAGACTACTAGTTTAAAAATTTGACCTCTTTTGTAATACCTTAAATCATAGGTCTCCTTAAGTAATTCCCATCTGCATAGGACTTTTTTCATTAAGTACAGGGGATAAAAAGACATAAACTGTTATTTTATTAAACTGCTGGATTATTTAAGAAGATGCTTAAAATGCACTCGATTTTCGGAGAAAGAAGAATTTTTGACATTTTCGAATCAATCTCGCATGTCGAGATATTAAAATCCCAGAAAGGAAACATTATAACGATAACAAACCACATGTATTTGAAATCCACACACGATAAACATAAATTTCGTTTCGTACAAAATAAGTTCTATATTTTTTTTATCTGCAATCTTAACAAAGTGTATCGAAGAGGGGAATGTAGCAATACCTAATTTCAGAAGTGGCACAATTTAAATAAGGCGTTTTGGGATCCCTTTAAAATTTTTGAAATTTTAACATATTTTTTTTTTTAAGTTAACAGCAATAGGCAGTAAAATTTGTATTTGTTACTTTAAATATGCTTTACAAATCTTTATTAAAAAAAACTTTTTTATTTAAGGGGTAATCTAATCTAGAAAATTAACAAACTTCTTTTTTTTTATTTCGATAGTTTAGATATTCAAGAATATCTCCTTAATAGGATTTTTTTGAAATTCGAATCATTTAAAAAAGCTTATAGCTAAAATTAGCGTTTGACAGAAGAAAGCTAGAACCGAAGTTCTAGCTTTCTTCTGTCGTGAGTTTCAAGTGTTCCAAAATAAGAAAAAAGTGCTTGTCATTTAAAGAGAAATTTATTAAATATTTAATTTGGGGTAGAAGGAGGCTCGATATATGAAGCCAGAATGGCTGCCTAAAATCAACCTTAACTTCTTTAAACGCGTTTTTCTCGAAATTGCTTTTTTCGAAACGTTTGTAATTTCGATCGATTTTCTTAAAAGTTTGCATGAATTTTCTTAATATATCCTCCTATGACAGGAACCAGCAAAAAATTTTAAATTTTTATTTTTACTTTTCTAAAATATTAGAAAATTTAAAAATACCCGGAAAAAACTTACTTTTTTTGCTGAACCGCTATTTTGCATTTTTTTTTTATTTTTTCTGGCAATTATGACATTTGTACCGATAAAGTATCTACCATTTTTTTGAGTTTTTGGATGACCAGAAGAGACGGAATCGTGACAAGACGGACACGCTCCTTTTTTCCCTCCTCTACTTCAATAGCGTGTAACAAGGTAAAAATATGTTTTTCTTGGATTTTTTGTAAGTCTTTAAAAATATAAATAATTAAATAATAAAAAAATGTACAGCCAAAATATCAATTGTTTTTTTTTATCAACCGTCAAAAAACACTAAAATTCGGGCTTTCAGGCTAGAATACCCCCTTAACCTACATTTTAGCTGCTAACCATTATTAAAAAGCAATGCATCAATAAACTTTTATACCGGGTGGTGCATCGCCAGACTGGCCATATTAAATCCCATGGAAATTTGGATACATGTTGAAATATTGGCTCCCCGAGGGCTCCCCTATTGAATTTACAACAAAATTGTATTAGACTATTTTGAAGACGTTGATAAGATTAGCTCACATTCTAAATTTCTTTTTTTCTGATAAGGCAACTAAAAGTTATTTAAGAAAAACTAATTGTAAAATCGTTGCATACCTGCTACATACCTTAATAAATCCACCACTAATAAATAAAAAATGTCTTGTCAGCTTATTAATTGACGTTTTACTTTGTATTAGTTATTTCGGTATATTTGGTAATTGTTTACAAAACGGTTTTCTGCTGTTTTTGGATTAAATGGCAAAATTTTTATATAGTCGTATTCTAGTGTCCTCAGGGATTGCAAATATACTTGCGCAGAAGAGAAATTACGTGTTTTAATATTTTTTATTTCAGTTTTAAAATTTCAAATTGCCATTAGTTTCTTCATATAATGCGAAACTTCCCGTTATGACAAGAAACAGCAAGAAATTATTTTTAAGGTTAACCGTGCAGTGTTGCCAAATCGGGGTCTTTCTTTTTCTAATACGTCCCCGCATTTCACGTCTGAAATTTAATGGGGTAAAATAAAAACACTTTGCTTACCAGAACTAACCATGAACGACCTTTTAGACAAATTCAAAAGCTTTTAGTTCTAGTCGGTCATGGTTAGTTCTGGTAAGCAAAGCAGCTTTTTATTTATCCCAATTATATTTCAGACAGACAGAATGTCAAAAATTTCATGGCTTAAAATGATTAAATCTGGCATCACTGAGAACCCCAAGTTTTTTTCCCTAAAATTTAAAAATTACACAATTTTTTGTTTGTGCGCACGTAAATTCGTATTCCTAATAAATAACAGAAGGTGTGTATAACAAATTTTAACCATATAATAGTAAAATAGCAGAAACCGTTTTGTAAACAATTACCTAAAATGTTTTGCAGTATTAAAGAGAAAATAACAATGATTAAACGGTATTACATGAAAATAGTTATCGAAGAGTATCCGACATGTTCTCTACGTTTTTTCCTGACAGACACATTCCAAGTAGGACAACAGTTCAAAATATCGTTAATAAGTTTGAGACAAAAGGTACTGTTATTATTACATGCAACTGCTTAGAGCATAGTAATAATGTACTCGATGGCAGAGGTCAAGAAAATAATGCCGATTTAGATGTTTTACTTCATGAGAGAAAATAAAGGAATTAGCACTAGGCTTCTTGGCAAAGTTGTAGGAAAGGATCACAGCACAGTACTACGCAAATTAAAGAAATATAAATCTCATCCATACAAATATCACAGATATCAGGAAATAAGGGAAGGCGATAAGATCCGAAGAGCAGATTTTTGTTTTAAAGTTATGGAAATGGCGAATGACGATAGGGACTTCTTTACACAATATTTGTTTTAGTGACCGAATGCACCTTCACATTAAACAATGAACCAAACGTTCAAAACATCAGATACTGGACCAAAGGAAATGAACACCGATTTGTATCTACAAGGACTCAATACCCCTTAAAAGGTAAACGTTTGGGCGGGTATATTTGGACATCGGATTATTGGACCTTTTTTCTTGAATCACAATTTAGGAACGGAAACTTTTTAGAACTATCACAAAATCAAGTGGGGCCGGCATTGGAAGAAGTTGCACCTGACAATCAAGACATTTGGTTTCAAATGGATGGTTGTCCTCACACAATTCACGAGAAGTAAGGGAATATTTAAAATTTTCAATGGACTCACTATAGAACCAAATTACACCATAAATTGGCCAGCTAGGTTTCCCGATCTTTCGCCAAACGACTTCTTCCTTTGGGGTCATATCAAAAATGTTATTTATACAAATTTGAGTTATCAAAATTAAAGAATTAAAAGTTTTAATTTCAGCGGCGTCGATCGACTATCGGCATTTCCCAAATTCATAATGTAAGAACTAATTTTATAAATATTGCTAGCAGTAAACGGAGGTCTGTTTGAGCATCTAATTAAAAAACATTAGCTTTTAGTTTTAATGTGTTGTGTTAAAACGTATTTTTAGACAGTTTTTAAGTGTGTTTTTCACCTTCCTATAAAATTGTTCAATTATGTAAAAATTTTCATTATTAGTTTAATGTAATTACTTGTATTTATTAAATGATTACAACCATTATTTTTTCTTTAATACTGTAAACATGTTGAATTAACTTATACAAAATAAAACGTGAATTAAAAAGTTGACAAGACATTTTATTTATTACTGGTGGATTTATTAAGGTATGTAGCAGGTTGCAGCGATTTTCAAATAGTTTTTCTTAAATTTAAATTTTAATTGCTTATCGAAAAAAACGAAATTTAGTATGTAAGCTAATCTTATCAACGTCTTCAAAATAATCTTATACAATTTTGTTGTAAATTCAATAGGGGGGCAAAAATTTCAATGTATCAAAATATTCATGGAATTTCTATGGCCAGTCTGGGATGCACCACCCGTATAACATCTTAACGACAATTAATACCAAATTTTAGATGGGTCTATAGTTTTTGTTTTTATTTAAAAACATTTTTGGGTCTGGGGGAAATTTGAATGCCCAAAAAAAGGGCCCAACTTTTAATGTAAACT
>JAHBCN010005293.1:0-56721 GCA_019359885.1 Listronotus oregonensis
TAAAAAAAATCAGAAACAAGACCGAAAAAAAACTTTTACATTTGCCTTTTTTTTTAAAAATTTTGCCATTTTACATTTTTTTTAATTTTTTTTTTTAAAAAATTATATGAGGACTAACCCACCAATTTTTTTTTTTTATCTTTAATATTGCACATAATAAGCTTAAAACTAGCATTAATGTATTTTGGTGCGTTGAGTCCATATTAAATTTTTAAAAAAAAGGGAAAAAATTTAAAGGGTTTTTTTTGGTACTTGCCATTCTTTTTTTTTATTTTATTGTAGACGTAAATAAGGATACTTAGACTTATTATAAATAAATAAAATGGCCAATTGAAACTGTAATTTTTACGAATATATGGGCGATTTTCCCCAAATGCCCTATTAATTTTAAATTTTTATAAAATTTTTTTTTAAATTTTTCTTAATACAAAATCACAACAAAAAATTTTAAATGATTTTTTCTTATTTTCTAATCTTATCCCCCTAAATAAAAATTAATTAAATAACGTTTAATTTAATGTCTCCAAAAGCATGCACCTTTTTTTTTTATCTTGGGACAGTCCCAAAAGGGGGTGATCCTAAGTACTAACGTACCGTGGGTGCCTTAAGTGAGGTTGGGGGGAGTTTGCACCGGGACTTAAATATTTGGAGATTGGGAGGAGAAGGGAAAAAGCTTCTGCGGGCGCAGGTTCCACAGTCTTGACACTCTAGGGATAAAGGAACGAAGAAAGCGGGAAGTTCGGGGCCTTTTAACAACTGAAAAGGATGCAAAAAAATTGCACACGGGTTGCTCTGTTGGGAGCTGCCAGAAAGGAAATTATACGGGCCCAAACTCCTCTGAGCAGAAGCCGTGAAAATACCTATAGAAGAGCGACAGATCCCTTACAGCTCGACGGGGGGCCCAGAGGGGGAAGCCTTTCTGTGAGCGTTGGATCATTAATAAGACGAACGGCTTTTTTTGAATGGAGTCAGAATGCTAAGTGTTGAAGGGGACGCCATTCCCCAGACATGAAACAATATTCTAAAGGGGTCTAATTTGAGATACATACAGAGTGTACAGATTGGAAGAAGAAAATATTTTCTGGCTCGGAAGAGGGAATCCAAGCTTTTTGAAGCTGCCGAGGCTATGGATGTAATGTGTTTGTGCCAGTTAAGGTTATTCTCAAAAGTAACGCCGACAAGATTAAACGACTCTTTGTTCTGCAGAACTTGGCCGCTCATATGAAGGGATGAGCATTTGCAGACTTTTTCGCGACAGCAAACGCTGTGTTTTCAGGCATTAAACTGAAAAGATTTTGGCGCCCCACCCCAAAAAAAGGTTTGAGGTCTTGTGAAAGAGATATCTGCATTGACCTGCGCTTGTTTTCCAAATCAGAATCACACGGTGGCTTATGAAATTGAATACTAGAGTGGAGGGTACTATCGTCAGCAAAACTATGAATGGGATTGATTGTGGAAGAGAAGATCGTTAATGTGTAGAAGAAACAGCGTGGGTGCCAGCACTGAGCCCTGGGGCACCCCGGCATTAATTTGGTAGAAACTGGAGGAATGACCATCTACACTAACTGATATACGTCGATTAAAAAAGGAAACTGGAAAGCCAAGAGCAAAGCTTAGGTGGAAGACCGAAAAGGAAGTTTTTAAGAAGCCCATCATCCAGACCTGATCGAAAGCTTTGGATATGTCAAGAGCAACGATCTGGGATTCACCAAGAAACTCAAGGGACTTGTTCCAGTTGTGTGAGAAAAAGGGAAAAAGAAGATCAGCTGTGGATCTACTGTGAGGGGAATATATTGTCTATCATGAAAAGGAATCTTATTTTTTCCAGATACTTTAAGATTTGGGAATTAATGAATTTTTCCATTACTTTGCAAACAACTGAAAGAAGAGATATAGGTCTATAGTTGGAAGGGAGAGTTTTGGATCCTTTTTTTGGGGGCAGGTTGCACACGCGCAGCCTTTTCCCAAATCTCCGGGAAAAATGCCCGTGTCGTAAAAGATTCGAAAGAGGCGAGTTAGGATGGGTGCAAGCTCGGGGGCACATTTTTTAAGACGATTGCTGGTATGCCATCCAGCCCAGACTATTTTTTAGTATTAAGAGAAGAAAGAATACGCTTGATCTGTTTGACTTTAAAAATTATATCGGACATTTTATGAGAAACGGGGCAACTGTTGGAAGAGGAAGAAAATTTAAAAGGAGGATCAAGCGTAGAATTGGCGAAATTGTTTGGCAAATAGTTCGGTTTTCCTTTGGAGGTAGAACAATTCCATCTTCAGAAATTAGGGGTGGAAAAGAATTTGTGCAAAATTTTTCTAATATTTTTGGCAAAGGACCAAAACTTTACTGCCATTCGAGCAAGATAGAACTTTATCTTTTATCCGATTGTTAAAACGGTCTTTTGCTTCCTGAGATGGTTTGATTATACTGATTTCTTGCTTCGATGCTAGCCTGCCGATTTTCGGGACTGGTGTTTTGAAGAAATTTTTGTGGGCTTGAATTTTAAAGTCTGGCTTTATCACAGGATTTAGAAAACCACGGTTTGTGATTTGAAGTTATGGGGTTCTTTTTTGTGTGGGGAATATAGGTCTCAATTCCCAGTTGAATTGTTTCGGTAATTTCTTTTCATATTTCGAAAGGATCGTGAGTAGAAGAGCAGGTAGGATCCCAAGGGTAGCTGGCAAAGAAATCCCTCAGACCATCTTAGTCGGCCGAGTTGTAGTGCCAGACGGTTCGTGGTGGCATGCGTTCAGTTGCCTCAAAATGTGTGGGTATGATACGGTGACCAAACCATGGTCAGAGCGACCAAAAAAGGGGGGCAGTTACTGATGCTTGATAGAGTTCGGGGGTGGAAGTAAGAAAGATATCTAGGGGGGTTTGAATTATGGGTGGGAACCCTAGGAAAATAGGTAGGTTCCATAATTAGATTGGTGAGCGAGTTGCTGATTGCCGAAATTTTTTTGCTGCTCTGCCTTATGTATCAGTTTTGTAGACCTAGCCAATCCTTATTATGAACATTAAAATCCCCGAGGACGATTATTCGGCCAATGGAAAAATGGGGAAAAAATATTTTTCGATCTTTATTGAAAGGAAATCAAAGAACTCGTTGTAGGAATTGTCAGACGGGGACCGGTATAACAGCAGATGAATTTGGTAGAAGATTTGAAAGTTAAATTTAAACCAAAGAATATCAGGCCTACCCGATTCGAGGGTTTAGAAACCCTAACAAGCCAGGTCGTTGCGAACGTAAGCACAAACGCCGCCATGGGGTCGAAAAAATGAAATGAGTTCATAACCTTTGGGAAAAGGAGGTGGTTGGTTGCTGTTTTGGGACTTATTTGGGTTTCTGTAAGAAATAGTATGTGGGGTTTGGAGGATTGAAGATAATGGTGAACAGAGTTTACGTTAGAGTTAAAACCCCATATATTTTGTGAAGGATATCAGACTTTTCGATGGTGGCCCCCCAAATGTACCCTCGCCCGGAGAACCGAATGGGGGGGGGATTTTCGGATAACTTTACGTTCGGGTGTGCCATCATCATTATTTCCAAATTTTACTAGAGTGGAAAAAAAAGAAAGGAAAAGAAAAAAAGAAACAAGAGGAAGAAGGAAAACTAAAAGAAAGAAGGAGGAGGAAGAAGGAAAACTGACTCACTGCCCAGAACTCGAAACTCTAAGACTTCACGAGCCCTTTTAAAGGGCAAGTGGGGTGGTACCGCCACAGGCAGGAAAGCTCCTCTACCACCTACTGTTGTTAACGCAGTATTGTTAATTTTGTATTAAAACGCTACAGGACTTTTACATCTAATTAAGTAGAATGAATGTCTTATCTTGCATTTACAGATTAATTTGCTACCGTACGATGGTGTTTAAATTAGTTTATACTTAATCAATGTCATTTAAAAATACCGCATTTTTATATAAAAAAGTATGTTATTTGTTTTCAAATACTAATAAGTCTTATAAAAAAAAAAAGATTTTAAAAAAGAAAATATATAAACTTTATGACTTCATCATCAGTTTTTAGGACGTCATGCAAAAATATTCTTTAGGGCTTGCTACTTAAAGGGTTATTTTCTCCTAAGGGTTATGCCTTAAAGAAACTGTGTACTAATTTGTATATACCCTGTATATAAAAAAGGTATTCAGCAATTTTAACTCTTGTAAAAGTTGATTTAAAATTGTCGTAACAGTGTACGATATTGAAAAGCAAACAAGGGAGTAAGGTCCTACAAAAAACAAACACAAAAGTATATTAATAAAATATTTTCTTTCAAAGTCATTAAAGTTAGTATATTTACTTTTCTTATGATAAACAAATAAAAACTTTTAAGAAAACTAATTATATAATAACGATTTACTTTTTAAAATTAACTTTTCCTGCAGCGACCAAAGTACGTTTTTGAAAATTTTGTGGGGTGAAAAAATAAGAATGGAAATGGTTTGAAAATAAACTTTGGTTAACCAACGCAATTTTCAAAATTTGTGACATTAAACTACGAGGGCGGTCCAAGAAATCCTTGGCCTAAAAATAAGGACACAAATTTGCAATTTAGAAAATATATATTTTTTATTTTGATATTTAAACTAACACTAGTGTTGAAAAGTAAAACTTTTCAAAACTAGTTGCAAAAAGTCCATTCCATCACCAGTTGCACAAAGAAAATATGAACAAATATATGATAACATACTGAATTTTATCCAAAAACCGTAACTAACAACATCAAGAGATTTAACAAATGCTTTAATTGTAAATGTTTACAATTAGTACAATTACTTAGATTAACTATTCCACTAGACGACAAAGTTTTATTAGTATTTGCTAGCTGAGAAATATTGGTTATTCCTACGTCACTGGACTCCCCAAGAATGTTTTTCATCTATTCTTTTTTGTTATTGATTCAATTTTCTACTGTATTTGGTTTCCAAATTCAGTGTTGTTTTACATTTAGAAGGTCAGCACCAGAATCTGCCAAAAGTGTAACTGATGATCTGCGGAAGCAACGACCAGTGAATAAGTCTGGATTTGATAATTTTAGAAATTTTGCAATATTTTTAGGTATTATACCTAACGAATTTATTACAATAGACTTCAAATAACATTGTCCCTGAGCGTATTTGATGAAGAATCTATCATGCCTAATGTCTTTTGATTGTAAACGCATAGATTTTCTTACGATTTCTACAAAATCAAGCCCCTCTATGCCCACTTCTGTAAAAGCAAATTCCCCCCATTAGTATTAGTTTTTGTAGTGGGAATTCTTATTTTAATATATGTTTCTTCATCTACTAGATTTTCTAAGCGAAGAAATGTTAACTCAGACTTTAGGCAAGCACCTGCTACACCAATAATCATTGCAACCTGAAAAAATACAAATATCTGAAGCTACTCAACTATTTTAAAGCAGAAAAGTGAGAAAGTTAATAATAAAAAAGCCTTGTCATCGGCTTTCGTTAAGAATCTTAAAATATGTTTTTTGGTAAATACATAGGACATTTTTAGTTGATATCCCTTTGACTGCCGCTTCAGAAATGTCACAAGTCCAGTAAACTTCTTTATATCAATATTATTCTTTAGCGAAATTTCTGTTCTTAACATCGAATACAATGACCATAACGTAGAGCTCTTCATATGCACTTTACTTTGGAAATAAGCCAACAAAACTTTTTTAGGTATACGCTTAATATTCTGTTCTTCAAGCCAATTATTGAATTTTTAATAAGCCCAATGGTACTTTGATTTCGATTTTTCAGGGATTAGACTCGACATTGCAATTTGAGCAGCTTCCTCCACATTGCTAGGGACAGGGTTAGAAAAATTATTTTATATATTTTTTTTATTTTCTTGTAATAAAAACAGTTTCATTTAAAATTAGAAAAAAATCTTGTATGGATCCCGTTAGGAATATGATATCTTCAATAACTTTGGCATCGTCCTTCTGTAGCAATTCAAGCTTTCTACCTCCTGTAAACATTACGCGATCTGATGGTGGACAAGAAATAACATTCTCTGACAGTGAAATTTCAAATCATCAGTGTGGCCCCTGAAATATTTCGATTAAAGCCTACAATAAGTCAAATCTGACGATTCATTTTAACAAATAAGATGTAATTAATTGTTTAATTTTTGTTGTTAATAATATTGTTAATTATATATAAGAATTGTTCAATAAAGTTATTCCATAAATGGTTTACTTTATTCAATAAGTAAGAAAAATAAGAGAAGAACACGAGTGGCGGAAATGGGTGAGGGACATGAAAGAGGGAAAAAGACGTAATTAATGTGATACTTTCAAACCTTTATTAGAGTTAGTAATGTCAATATTACATGTATGGTTGTAAATAAAAACAATTATTGACCTCTCAGAAAAAAATCCACAATAGAAAACGAGTTACTCCAGTAAATGAAGGGATAAAACTGTAAATAAATCTGTACAGTTTTCCCTTGTGGTGCAATTCTTAGGTCTTCGGAGATGCTTTCTAGCAGGTGGGAAAGGGCTAAAAATGGCCCCTCAAGGACCGAAAAATGGGTTTCCCGCTAATATCTGCCAAAATATGCGAATTGGAGAATTTTGGTTTTAACAAAAAATGAAGATCGCCTTGTAATCTACAAAACTGGTTCCTATAATTTTTTTCGAAAAATCGATAGTTTTTGAGATAACGGGACCCAAAAGTCCCCTGATTTCAGCTGCCGCTTTACCGCTCGAATGCTGCTATCTTCATGGATTCACTTATAAGCGGGCGGACGAATTGTTTCATTACTCGGGCAATAATGTACATTTTTTAATCATTCAAAGTTCATCGGTATAGGAAAACCCGTACCTATCATTGCATATAAGTTTGGGCCCATTTTGATTTTTCTAGAGTATTAAAAAAAGCAGTTAAAGTTTTTTTTTCACAATATTTTGAGAGTATCTTATTAATTTATTGATATTTTAAAAAAAATGGTTTGTTATTAACATTTTCTTTTTAAAATGAGACCTTAGCAAGTGTTCAATGATCTCAGAAAATTTTCTTTACCATCTGTCTTGCGTTTTGAAAAAAAAAAATTTGCCCATCTGCATTTTTTAGCTGTTTAGCCACATTTATTCAGTGTGAAATGATATAATTTTTTTGACGGCCGTTTTTGCGAAAAATATTAAGTCTTACGAAAAAATGGTAGGGACCATTTTTGTAGATTTCGGGGTGATCTTCATTTTTCGTCTGAACAAAAATTCCCTAATTCGCATATTTTGGCAGATATTCGCGGAAAACTCATTTTTGGGACTTTCGGGGGCCATTTTTAGCGGGTTCCCACGTCGGAATCGTAATAAACTTTTTCTCGCTCGAAAGCATACGCGAAGACCTAAGAATTGCGCCACAAATGAAAACTGTACAGATGTATTTACAGCTTTAGGTTAGGTTAGGTTAGGTTTACAGGTCTTTGGTTATTGGACAAGGTTGTAAAATTTCTAATAGGCATGGAGTACCGCTGCAGATGTGTCTTTTTATATTCGTTTTTCGAAAAGACCTTTTATTAATTATTTTGCTGCTGGATAAATGTCACGTAAAATTATTCTATAATTATATTAAAATTTAAAATAGCAAACGGACGGGAATTAAATTTCGGTCCTGTGCAATCTCGAATTATTTAGTTGTTTGTACAAAGCTTTCTCCGGAAATTTATGGGCTAAATAATAGCGAGAGCAGTTATCAGATATTGCTAATATTTGTCCATAAAACGAATATGTGTACCGATTACTAACAAGATAGAACATATTAAAGCTTCTCTTAATTGCTTTTTAGCCGCTTGTTATATTTTAAAACACACTTGCAGCTGGACTTGACATTAAAGGTAATCCCGGAACGGATTTTGTTTGAAATGCAATTTCGAGACAATAAATAGGAATAATTACCGTTTAATATGTATTTTTTATAGCTAAAGGGTTAACTTAATTACTGAAAAATGTGTTTCCGTTGTTACAGACTTTTAAAATATTTGTTTATTGTGGGAAGTTAGAAATATTTAATTTTGGTTAATAACACAGGTACACAAAAAAAAGTGATGTATGCTAGGTGCCGAACTAAGATTTTCTAGCGTATTTTTTTTCCGCTAAACACGAATCTAAAGCAAAAAATCGAAAAAAGGCCCAATTTCAGATATAACCGATTTTTTTAATTTAAACTGTAAAAATACACGAAATTTTATATGACCTAAACTATGTATTTATAATAACACCTTTAATTTAAGTTATATAACCTTGTTGTCTAAATGCGATATTTTTCGAGTTATAATCAAAAACCGAATTTTTAGGATTTTTTCAAGGTATATTATTTTTGTTATTTTTTTGTATTTTTTTCTGCAAATTTGAAATGATTTGGGATTTAAATAAATAAAATAATTTGTTATTAAAAAGGAAACAATAACTACATTAAGAAAAAAAACCTAGTTTGGACCGACTTTTTTGTCAAATTTACATTTTTCTTTTTATCTCCTTTATTATTTATCTTATTAAAAATGTTTATATTACTTTTTATATGGACAATTTAGAAAGCTCTATTTTTTGTTTATAATTTTTTTATCACTTATTTTATGTACTCGTAGTCTAAACATTTCGTAGGTTCTGCCAGTCAATGTACCGTATCGGTTTTTGGGGTTTTCTCGACTTTTTCCTGTTTGACTCCCAATTTCGACTTCAGATTCGTGTTCACCGGAACAAAATATTACAGAAAATCTTAGTCCGACACCCAGCACACACCACCTTTTTTGTGGAACTGTGTAATTAATTTATATAAATTTTCTAATATTTATTTATATAAACACGGACGTATATAAGGGGGGGTTCTGGGGGTCCGGACTTCATATCCATCTTACTTGTCCAACAGAAAAAAATTACATGCACCGCGCCGATTGTAGAAAACGATAGTTGCTTATTGTTAGTCCACCGCAGTGCGGGAAGCGGGGGAATGGACATCGCGCCACCGAAGCACCGAAACTTTTTTCGCCTATCACCGCTTCGCGGCGGGCTTTTGAAGAAAGTGGGGATCAAATAATTCATCTCATTTAACGCGTATCTCTCTTTGTGAGACACGATGGACCGGGGAACACATGGCTGTCAAAGATTTGAGAAATGGTTCCCGTTACGCGAAACACTTGGGGCACTTCAAGATGCTGCTAGTAGCGACGTCGCTACTCGTCTGCATCTTTAAACCGCTTTGGATCACAGCCAGTTTATTGTTTCTTTAGTTATATTGAGAAAAGTTATTTTCATATACAACAAACCTTTACAAAGCAATGCAGAAAGTTAGATCGATTTGACCAACGTATACAAAAACTGTAAAAACGACTTTACTAAATGTTCGGAACGAAAGTCAATTCGCATGTCTTTTTTGAACACGCACAGCAGATGAGTGTGCCAAGAATAACTGGAAGGCAAACCCTGCATGGCCATGTGCAGCAGGAACTGCCAAAATATACTACCGACGAAATGTGTTTACCCTTTCATTAATCATGTTATTACAGAACTCGACGGGAGTTTTTAAACCATGAATCGACGATCGAAGGAATTCAAATGCTGCTACCTGAAAAAACCAGTAATGACTCCTGGACAAAAAAAAATCTTAAAAGATTGCACAATCATTTCTGGAGTGGGAAAAATGAAGGCACAATATTTCTGAATGAATATGAGATATGGCACAATCACTGGAAATCTGTAGCACAAAAACCTACAGCATGATCGACGCTATTGATGTAACTGCGATGATCAGTATTACCTTTAATAAAAAAGCTTCTTATTATTTTAGTCACACTCCCAGTGTTCACTGCAACCTAAAAGATCGTTCTCTACCTTAAAAAGAGAGGTTAAAAGGAAACTTACCTAATAAATAAAATGGGCGATGTAGGACTTACTGGTCTGTCTTTAATGAGCGTACACCGAGATCTGGTGGTGCAACTTGATTCCGAAGAAATTATTAATTATTCAGCAAAAAAACGTAAAAGACTAAATTTATTGCTTTAAAGTTTTAACTGTGTTACTTTTTGGTCGCTCAATGCACAATACATACATTATATTTATTCAAGAAGGCACCTACTTAGAGTAACCTAAGTTAAATATTATAGATTACACGCGACTGCACTTGCGTGTTATAGTCATGAGCAATGTTTAATTTGTAATGCTAGTCAAATTTGGCGTTAGAGCTCTGTCTTTTTAATTTGGAGACCCCACCTTGTCAAAGCTATACACTACGTCCGTGTATATAAATTACCTTAGTTTTTCCCGTGCATTGGCGTTGTGATTGTCCTAAGGGACTCATCAATTTGCACTTTTCTTGCATCCTGTATTAAAATAATTCTTTCAACTAATTTTAGACTTTTCAATTCTTTTCCTTTGCTCTAAGGCGATAGGAAAATCTACAAGATCAGTGTTTCATCGACTTTCAAACGATTCTGTTATTGACATTGACGACTAAATAGTTGGCATTGTTACCATAAAACTTTTTTGAACCTGATTGCTAATAAAAGAGGTTAAACTAGGATAAGTGTTTTTATACGGGAATTGTGTTACGGAACACAATAAATATGGCATTTTTCATTATTCTTACAAATATTTAGTCTGTTCTTATTTTATCATTACTGTGCTAAAAGATTGAGCCTTATCTGGAAGAAAGCAAGGGTTTAAAATTTGTTTAATAGACAAAATGTTTTTGTAGCCTTAGAGTTCTCTGAGAGGCTCCATATTTGTTCAGATAAAACATCATGCTAGGTTGAAACATTATGCCGAATTTTACCGAAATCGGTTTAATAGTTTTTGCACAATCATATTGCAATCAAATTTCATTTAAAAAAATTACAGTCCAGAATATTAAACCTTGACATTTGATTTTTTTACTCACATATACTACTAAAGGCAATAATTGGTAAATTACCATTTTTTTGTTAAATAATAAAAAGGCATTTTTTTTTGCTGTGGAATCATTATAAATAAAAATAAGACAATAATTTTATAGGTAGGTACAGTAGGAAACCACTGTGGACACCCTTTTATATCGGCCACCTGTGTTATCGGCCCATTTAAGCTAACAAAAATTTGCTATGGGAAATTTCATGTAAATACCTTAGACAATAAAACAGCCACGGCCAGACAAATCTCAATTTTTTTAACCCATTTCAGGTAAATCAACCTATTTATATTGATTAAGATTTCTTTGGGCGATTATTTTATGATTGTAATCTGCAAACTTTAAAGGTGAAAATACCCAACAATAATATTTATGGCCAGGTTCAAATAGCAGTGGCTATAGGGGGATTAACTTCACATGTAAATATAAATAAAGTTATCGTGTTTGGAATCGAAGAGTGTTTAACCATGTCCCTAAAACATAAGGTTTTGTCACTAAGGAAGAAAAGTGGTATCGCGAAAGTGAAAAAAAGAAACGCTTTGTGTTCGCAAAAACTGGCTGAAAAGTTTGCGGTTGGAAAATCTCAAATAAATAATATCATCAGGAATAAAGCTGAACTAAAACGAATGTTTAAAGAAGGTGTTAATTTAGAATAAAAAGGAAATTTCGAAGTCGGGAGGATTTGCAGTAGATCAAGTCTTCTACAATTGATTCTGCAAGGCAAGAGGTAAAAATGTTCCAATATCTGGACCGTTAATTAAACAAAAATCACTTAAGGCAGCAAGCAATTTCTGGGTGAAAAATTTTGTAGCCTTAAATGATTGAACAACTGTTACCTGGCAATATTGGCCACCCTTCTATAAACGCCAATTATTCCTAATTTTACGGTGGCTGTTAGAGACAAGTTTTACTGTCTAATTATTTATTGATTCGCCGTAAACTTTAAAATGACCAAAATTTTAAAAAAAGGGGCGGTTATTTTAAAAAATTTTTTTAAAAATTTTTACGAAAATTTAAGTGATAAAAATTTTTTTAAAGTATTTTTTTTTTTAAATACTTAGGGAAAATAATATTTTTTAAAAAAATTAACCTTTTATATTAAGTTGGATTTCTATTTTTGACTACGTTTTTAAAAATATGTGTTTGGGCCTTTTTTAAGAAACCTTTTCCAAAGGTAATAAAAAAAGTCAAATTATTATTAAATTACAAGTAACAAACCAACTTGGCCAATGATAGGGCGAAAGTATAACCGAAAGATAAAAAAAAAAAATATAATTTTATTTATTTTTGTTGCAAACTAAAGAGTTTTAAAAATTAAATAAATAATTTAATTTCCAAATAATAAAAATAAATTATTGATTGTAAAAAAACAATAAAAAATTTTAACTAATATATTTTGTATTTTCAGGTAAGTGATCAAAGTAGCGGTAGAAAAAAAATGGGGGTAAAAAAAAGTTTTTCCGTATTAAATTAATTTCTTTTTACCAAAATATTTTAAGGGATTTTTAACAATTTTTTTGTTTTTAATAATTATTTCGGACATTTTTAAAATTTTAAATTTTACAAAGTTTTTAAAAACTTAGCATGACAATAAATTTTATTCCTATCTAAAATTACCTCGTATATTTTCCTATAACAATTTTTTTATTGCATTAGTATAAAGGAGTTTTAAGTGTTCTAAATAAGCAATGCATGTTTAGCGATCACGCGTTTTATAAACCAGGAAAAGCATTAAAATTCGAGTAAATTAGACATTTTTTAAAATGAAAATCCTGCACGATATTATAACAAGGGGGGTAGCTAACTATAGTCGGAATGTTTTAATTAAGTAATTTTGTGCAAGTTGCTTGTTTATATAAACATATACAAGAATGTTTTAATAAACCCTGATTATAAAAGACTATTTTTATTGTATTTAAGTAACAAAATAATGCAAATACATATGTTTAAAAGTTTAACACGTTTTTAGCAGCGATGCCCCAATGCTTTTTTTTCTGACTGAGCGCCAGACCGGTGATTTTGCCCTGAAAAGGTACAACGATTTTACCCGGTAAAAAAAAATTTGCCAAATTTCTCTCCATCTATAACAATTTTTTTGGTTTTAAAAACCCGACCAGACCGGATCCCAAATCGTATGGTGAAAAGGGCGACTACGCAGTTCGAGCTAATATGCCACATCCTAAAAATACATACTTGTAGAAAAAAATATAAAATACATAAATTCTACCTAAAGTAACTTTGACGTCTTTTAAGTTTAGTAAACAGAAAAATGGTTTAATTGACTAATCCATTTTGGTGAATACAACTTCTGAATCTGCGAACATACCATAAGTGTAAAAGTGTTAAAAATTGCTACTTTCATTTAAGGATAAAATTAGGTTTTATTTAATAAATTTGCGATATAAATAGAAAAATAAAAAAATCAATGCTGTATTAAAGTCAGGCGATGTTAATTTAAAAAATATTTTATGAAAAAAGTTCAGGTCATAAAATTTGTTTCATAAGAGAAAATGCAAATCAAAGAAACACACAATTTTACTGGATAAGAAGCATCGTAACAAGAACCCGGTGCAGGATCGTTTGGTGCTAAATTATTTGAAAAAAAATACACGAAATACAGTTGCAGATGCGCCTAACAAGATGTTCGCCATAGTCCAAAAAGGCGAACAACTAATGCAATTAATAACCTTTTAAATAAACTACCAATGAAAGAAAATAAACTTTTTATATTGCAGCAGGAATGAGCTTCCTCTTATGTAGTTCGTGATTTTGTCGACTTCTTAAACCAGCATTACTCTGAGTAATTTAGCCGCAATAGAACCATTAGACGACCACCATATAGTCCCGATTTAACAACAATAGACATTTTTTATGGGACAATTAAGTAGGCTATTTGCCACTATTGAAAATAAGCTTTAAATTGTGGTCATCCTATCAGATATAGTATAAAAAAGAATATTTTTCTATAATATAAAGTAAAATATGGATATTTATTGCAAAATATACGTATTAAAATTTAAATATTTTAAAAATTAATTTAGCGACTGGAACGCTCTGTGATTGGTTACAACTTTGGTGACGTCACATGCAAGTAAATAAATGTCACAAACTTTGTGTTGTATGTTTTCAGGTGTTATTTACGATCTCTAACTATCTAAATAACTGTTTCTTGACCATTTCATATAAAAAAAAACATATTTCAAGTAACATAATTATCCGTTTCGTACCTCCAAATGGACATAAATTTTGTGCAAGCCGATAACAGAAACCTACCTGTAAGGAGTACCATCTCTTATGGGATACGAATTGAAAAAGTATCCAGCTGTAAG
The DNA here is from genome assembly GCA_019359885.1 of Listronotus oregonensis. Taxonomy (NCBI): domain Eukaryota; kingdom Metazoa; phylum Arthropoda; class Insecta; order Coleoptera; family Curculionidae; genus Listronotus; species Listronotus oregonensis. The sequence goes on from JAHBCN010005293.1 coordinate 14,205, forward strand.
CAGTAAATAACACAGAGATGGCGATCCTTATCTCTCTACAATCCATAGTTATGTTGTTACCAAGAAATTAATGGCCTGCTTAAACTGTTTATAAGTTATCTAAAGGCGATATTTTGTTGTATATAAATCGGTAGGTATTTAAAGCAGGATATTTGTATACTTACATTAAAGCGATCTTCACACATAAAAACAATTTAATGCGATACTAAGCTGTTTGAATCTCTTCAAGCTAAATGTAACCACTTTTTTCGCCTTCTAGGATATGTTGGGACAGATATAACAGTTTTTGTGGTGTTTTCAGTGAAGTTTTGGTATATTGTGGTACTACACACCATTTATAATTTATTTAGCCAATAAATTGAGAAATTATAAAGAAAATTTACTGTAGTTGCACTCGTTGTTAACTTGTTTACTTGCATATGACGTCACGCGAAACATATGTCATCGCCATTACAAAAACAGCGTTTTTAGCGCGAATTTTATTATTTAAACTTTAACATTAAGTTTTATTGAAAATACAGCAGATTTCCCAATAATATAAAATATATTGTGTTTGTTAGGTACCAAAGAATAATTTAAAACGATTTTTTAAAATTAGTCAAATAGCCTATTGTAGAGGCAGGAACGTTGACAAATTGAGAAACAAAGTTATTGATAAAATTAATTTGATAAACAGGGAAAATATAATATCATGGTATATTTGGAAAAATTTAAAAGGGACTCTTGAGCTTGCTTTAAAAATAATTGTGACTGTATTGCACATCAAAATTCTTAGAATTATGTTGTAAACAATTTTAACATTAAATATGTTTAGCGATATAAATTAAAAGTAGTAATAAATGCTACACTTTTACAAAATATTATAACTTAATGTGTTTTGGCATTTCAGTTATGTATTGTTACCTTTTTTGTTTTTCTATTTAAATTGTTAATTTTTTATGTAAATTATATATTATGTATTAAAAAAAATCAGAGACTTTCAAAAACCAAGCAGTAAATAAGATATCCCATTAGGAAAATATTAATTGTATGTCGTATCTCTTTTTGTTTTATATTAATCATTTTTTTTTTTAAAAATATTTTCTTATTTTTACAAAAAGGATTTCCTATTAAATTCCCCTTCTCACGGACTCCCAATTGAAACCGCCTTCCAATTCAAAAATAATTTAAATATCGAAGTGTGAAGTTGAACAAAGTACCACGTTCTTAAGTTAGATGCTAGATAAAGTGAAAACTTTTAAGACATGATTTTAAACTAGGTCAACAAAAACAGTATAATAATATTATGATATACGTTAGCCAAAAACCGATGAAGAAATTGGTATTTTTATGTAGCGTAATTTTTATTTACGAGACTTTAAAACTTTGGTTTAATGCCCGCTCATGCATTATAAATTTTTAAATAAAGAATACTTTGTATACACCGAATTTTATCCTGAAATAAAAAGTAACGTTTTAAAAGACTCCTACACTCACGTCATGTTCGTAAATTGAGCAGCTGTATTCATCAAACTGGAATGGTTGATTAAACCGTTTTAAGTTTACTAAACTTAAAAGCAGTTAAAGTTAAGTTTTTGTAGTTAGATAACCGACTTTAAAAGTTTCATCACTTTTTTCTATTGTGTTATTATTTAATATTGTTATTATTGTAACGAGTTAATTTAATTTTTTTGGGGATGATTTTTCTAGCTAGAACTAGACTCTGACTTCGAACCACAGGTACGCAGTCTAAAAATAAACATTAAAGTTTATACAAATATGGGTACGCAAGGCCTTCGTTTCCGAAATACAGGGTGTTAATGTTTTTATTTATTTATTTTTTTTTTTTAATCTATAATAGTGAACATATTCGTAAATTGAGAAGCTGTATTCACCAAACTGGAATGGTTGATTAGACCGTTTTAAGTTTACTAAACTTTAAAGCAGTTAAAGTTAAGTTTTTGTAGTTAAATAACCGACTTGGAAAGTTTCGTCATATTTTTCTGTTGTGGTATTATTTAATATTGTTATTATTGTAAAAAGTTAATTTCTTTTTTTTTGGGATTTTTCAAGCTAGATTTAGACTCTGACTTCGAACCACATGTACGCAGTCCAAAAATAAACATTAAAGTTTATACAAATATGGGTAGGCAAGGCTTTCGTTTCCGAAATACAGGGTGTTAAAGTTTTTATTTAATTTTTTTATTTTTAAATAAAATCTATGATAATGTAAATATTGGAGTAAAAATGGTATCCGGGGGTTTTTTGATATGACGGATTTGAACCTAATCTTAGTACGGCTCTTACCTGTAAGGGGTGCCACCTACACGTCTTTTACTATTTTGAACAATCGCAACTTATCGGTACGGCCCTGTATTACATTTTTAAGTAAATTAAAAAATTGTTTTGTTATTTTTACGTCAAAAAAGGTATACTTGTTAAAGGTATATGAGCAACCGTTTTCGAGATATTTGGGTTTAAAAAAATTACCACGCATCTGATTTTATTGTAGCAAAAAAAATTAAACAAAATATATAATTAAACAATATGTATTTTAATTTTCAATAAAACTATTGTCCCTAAATAATGTTCAGCAAAACATAGGCTAGGTTTTATAATTTTATTAAAAATTAAATAACAACTTTAACACCCATACTTGTATAGACTTTTATGTTTATTTTTGGACCCTGACTACGTACCTGAAGTATTGTATATTCAAAATTCTAATTCTCTTTGACCTATTTTTTTTAAATATATATTTTTTTGTTTTTGGTTTCTTGGTTGTAGGTAGGTAAAAATGTAAAACACTATGTTTTTAGTAGTAGTTAGTAAAACTAGTGTCATCAAAATAAAAAACCACAAAATAATGTGCATTGTTTTTTTAACGCTCTATGGTCTAAGTTTTTTTGTGTTTTTATTTAGACGACACCAGTTTTTTTTTAACTTTGTTTCTAAAACCTACCTTTAGTTTTATAAAGATCAAAAAGTTAATATAAAGTACTAAAAGGATAGTATTTTACATTCTTATCGACCAAACCAAAAAAACCCAAAAAACGATATATATATATATATATATATATATATATATATATATATATATATATATATATATATATATATATATATATATATATATATATATATATATATATATATATATATATATATTTATATATATATATATATATATATATATATATATATATATATATATATATATATATATATATATATATATATATATAGGGCCCTATACGTAAAAACAAAAAGATACGAAGTCGGTTAAATTATCAAAAAAGGTTCTCACAACATGCCTTTTAAAAAATTTAAAATTAGTTTCCCAAAAAACTGAAATTTCTTTTTTTTATTTTTTCGATTTAAAGAATAGGGAAAAAAAAAGACATTTCTTATACCACTTTTAAATCAAAAAACGCAAAAAATTTTTCCACATTGTTTTTTAAACCAATCAATTTTTTTAAATCACCCAATTGTTTATTATTTTTTTAAAGGGGTTTAATCCCAATTCAAAAGTATAACACTTAAATTTTTTTTTAAATAAACTATTTTTCAAAAGAAATATTGACAAAAAATTTTTTTTAAGGGGGTTTATATTTGTTCATAAATTTAATTTAAATTTTGAAATTTGGGGAAACAAGGGGTTCAAAAAATTAAATAAAAAAACAAGTTGTTTTAAAAAAAATAAATTATTGGTTTAACGAAAACGAAACGTTACGGGAATCCCTCAATTTTTTTTTGTAACTTAGAAAGTGTCTTTGTTTTTCCAATCTTTTAAAAAACTGGAAAAAAAAAACGAAATGGAATTTGGTTTTTTGTATTGGAAGTATGGAATTTTAATTTTTAAATAAGGGGTTAGCCCAAAAAAATACACAACTTTATAAATTTTAAAACTTGTATCTTTATTCCAGATATGATATAATTGTGGCCCCAAAATTTTTACTGATTTTCTTGAGATAAGGTCAGGAAATATATAAAAAACAGTTGCTTACTAAGCAATTTTTATTCATGTCAATTACGACGTTTCTGCTTCATCTGGTATCTATGTATTTTTTATAACAAAAATCAATCTTAAAACTAAGGGGCTTCTCACGAAAAACACTGATTTCTGCTGTTGTGTAATAAACATTTAAAAACTTGAAGTTACTTCAATGTAAATATTCTGTTTTTATTTAATTTTACTTTAAATTAATTAAATAATTTTAAATTTATTAAACTTAAAAATGAATTAATTTTATGAAGAATAAACACGGTATAAGCGCAATAATAAAAAGTAATAATATAACATAAGTCACCTTTTACTTCCTTATTAATCAGCAACTCAATCGCCAATAATTCCTGTAAAACCAACTTGTTCGCATAAAACCATATGACATTATTTCTCCCTGGGTTCAGTTTAAACTTAGCTTTATAGCCGCTATATATAACGATTTACCTGATTTCAATCTCGTATCTCGAACCAGCACATATTAATACGTATATGTGCGTGAGCTATGCAACACTGTGATTTGTACGATATACATTTAACTAATCTGCATATATTTTGCGAAATAACGTTTGATAAATATTTACGCACAATTATTAAATTCTCTTTGTGCAATACGATAAGCTGGAATTGTAGGTATGTTAGGTATTTAGTGACGCGTATGCAAATTTAATAATTTCTTTAATAAAATATGTAGGTTTGAGAACAACCTTTTGGCGACACAGTCTCAATACATTTATAATTTTAAATTATACATACGTTTAAAGTTTTAATAATAACACTAGTGTAAATTTTATTTTTTTTGTGGCTCTCATATTTTTCTGGATTTTTTGTAACTACTGTAATACGTATATATGCGTTTGTGTAAGTAATGCAATATTGTGATGTTTATGATATACATTTAACTAATCTGCATATATTTGGCGAAATAACGTTTGATAAATATTTACGCAATCTTATTAAATTTTCTTTGTGCAATACGATAAGCTGGAATTGTAGGTATGTTAGGTATTTTGTGACGCGTATGCAAATTTAATAATTTCTTTAATAAAATATGTAGGTTTGAGAATAACCTTTTGGCGACACAGTCTCAATACATTTATAATTTTAAATTATACATACGTTTGAAGCTCTATTAATTAAACCAGTGTAAATTTTAATTTTTTTTGTGGTTCTCATGTTTTTTTGGATTTTTTGTTTCTACTGTAATACGTATATATGCGTTTGCGTAAGCTATGCAACATTGTGATGTGTATGATATACATTCACCTAATCTTCGATTCGATTACAAAAGGATTTGATTTCTACCCAGCTCTGGCTGCCATTACCTAAATTGCCGACACCGGACAAAAATTTTAAAAGCCCCGGGCATTTTAGTCAAACTGGGTTTTTTGTTCGAACACTCTTGAAAGAATATTCTTACACCAATAATAAGAACATTATTTACATTGTTTTATTGGCCTAAACAGCTTGCCATTAAGTTAACTAGATTATAATCTATAGTTACCAAACAACTAACCACAACTAACCACAACTAATAAGTTTTCGTTAAACGAGATTACCCATTTTGGTATTTTCCAGTCTTTTTGGTTTTTCTAAAATGTGTTTCTTTTCCACTTAAAAGTTGTAAAGTTGGAACAACATATGCAATTAAACTCTACTTTGATCAAAGAAGAAACCATGTGTATATTTAGTAAGTTTCTCTCTTTCGTTCATTACTGCGTGGCCATCAAAAATACTCTTCTACGTCCGCATTATATACCGGTATATAAAAAATAATTCTGTGCAATTTAAAGCAGTTCAGAATATAAATACTGATAACAAATATATTTTTAGGTAAGATTTGTTTAAATTTATTGTTAATTATCGGCATATCCTTGACCTAAAAGTGTCTGAGTTTACCCGGATGCCCCCCAAACGCTCTCCAAAGTGAAACGAATCCGGGAAAATCCGGACGGATAGGAGTCCTATCAGGGATTCAAACGATAACTTTGCTAACAAAAAACCACTTTGTGGTATATACTATTAAATATTTTAAACAGATAACTTCAAGTGATCTTTCTCTTGCTTATGTGTATCTGTTGGGTATATTAGCAAGACTGGTTTTATAAATTAGCTTTTTTTTTTTTTTTTTATATTAAGACGTACTAAAAGAGTAAAAGAACCAAGTATGAACGTAACTTAAGCATCCCAAAAAGAGCGAGACGCAGTAGTTATTAAATGACTTAAATATTTAAATATATGTGGGAAAGGAAAGACATCAGACACTCCAGGAAAAAAGAAGCTGACAAAGTGAGAAGTTTGAAGTAAAATATTTAAGATGCCCTTTTAAAAATAAAATAATTTTTTTTTAATAAGGTCCAACTAACCTCATTAAGAGTCCATTCGCGCCGCGAAAATTGGATTACATTTGGGGTTCGGGGCATAATGTTTTTCTCAAAAACGGTATAAGATATCGATAATAATCAAAAACTATATTAAAGTCAATACTTAAATCTAGGCTTCTGCTGTAATAGTTTTTAAAATTTGGATTTAGTTTTTAATATTTCCTTGAGTGAAAGTCACCCTAAAATCGGTTATGTTTGATACTATTTTCCTTAATCGACTTATATTTCAAAAAATCCGTTCAGCAGAGGCATATATTATTTCCACCTTTAAATGGGTATAATTTATGTCATTTAAGTGAAAAATAGTTACCGAAAAATGTTATCTCCTGTAGGCTTGCAACCGGAAACAACATCGCATCGATACACCGAATTTGGAAGAACCTAAATAAAATATAATATTTTTAATGTGGCAATACGAAAATTGTGGTAGTGGTAGTTTGTTAGTCTGCTCCCACCGTCTCTACGTCCTTTCGCCCGACCCCTAAGGTGCACTCTTAATAAAATAAAATTACTTTATAAGCTTTGATAGTCGATATACAAGATATTTTGCCTAAAATTCATATACGCGTCACTAAATTCTCAACAAACCTAAAATGTTTGTTTTGCAACAAAAATAAAATTTAATAATTATCGTATAGATTAGTTAAATGTATATCGTACAAATGACAGTGTTGCGTAAATTACATCTACATATTGTGTGCTGAAATTGCAGCAAAATATTTCTAGGTCGTAAGTACTCATTAAAATAAAACGAAAAATTCTTAATAACATGACCTAAAATATTCTTCTACCTCTTCTTAAAAAAGCTTTTTATTTTTTAGGGGTAAATATACCCCCTATTGAAAAAACTCTCAAAACTTTCATATTAAAGCTTAAGTCACATAAAATAAGGCTTATATAAATAAAAAAATAAGTATTTGATTTTTGAAACATTATTTATTTTGTTTCAACCCTTAAAAAACAACCCTTATTATAATTTATTAAAAAAAATGTTAACCCTGAAAAAATTAACATATTGTCACAGAGTTGTAGTTAAAAAATCTGAATGCACAAAAGTATTACTAATTTAATTTTGTAATTTTTTAATCCTAAAAAATTTACCCCTTACAATAATACCAAAAATAGTAAAAAACCGCGATTTTTTTAATAATGTTTTATATCGCTTTTAAAATGCTTTCAAAATTGGTTTTTTAAGCATAACTCCTTCAATTTTCGTCATACAGTAAATTAAAAAAAGCAAAATGTTTGTAATTTAAAAAGCCACAATTTGATACAAAAGTAATTTTTACCTATCTCCTTTAGTTTTTGAGTTATTTTCAAGAAAAGGTAATTATGATACATAGATAAAGAAAACTGAAAAAGGACTACGACTCATTTTAATTAGGGTTGTAATTAGGCGGTTGTTTTCAAAGATTTTTGCACTCAAAAAATTTTGGTCTAACCTTATTTTAATCATAACTCACTCAAATTTTATAATGCATACCTTTTAAAAAAAAGTTATTTGCAAATTCATCAGTTTTTTTCGAAAAAATCGTAGATTTTGCGTTATTTGCCTTTAAAACTCTGAAATTTTGTGTTTGATTAATAACAGCTAACCTTTAACAAACTATAACTTGGTTTGTATTGGTCCCACAGCAATTACGAAAACAAAACCTTTTGTTCGCTTTTTCAGAGCAAAAATTTTGTTATTAACAGTTTTTTGATAAAGTGCATACTTATCGAGTTATTTGCAAAAAACCGATTAAAAACGTTGATTTTATCGAGGAAACACTCCGACTTTTAATCGCGAATTACTCGAAAAGTATACATTTTACAAAAAAAAAAACGCATGGCACATTTTTTGCTTAGAAATTATTTTTCCATCGATTCCTGTGGTCAAAATATAAAAAAAATCCCGAGATAAAGGCGCCCTTTGCATGGTATAGATTTTCATCTTTGGACTATTCCCTACCTACTGTCAAAACTTCAAGTTGAAAAAAAATCTTGAAAAAATTACGAGGCAGGTTCATTTCCTGAACTAGACTGTATCTCGAAAACTATTTATCACACAAAGTTGGTAAAACATATTTTTATTACAACTGATTAAGAGAAATGTCTGGAAATTATTTTGAAGTTTCTAAAACTACTGCAAGATGAAGCAAACACAACGGTAAATTAAAAAACCTATTTTTTCTTCAAATTTGGCTAGTATTAGGCACATTTTTGATAACATCAGCAAAAACTCTAACCAATTTCGCATTAGTTTGGTTATGGACCATTTTTGTCGTATTTCCAATAAAAATAATTATGGGGAATGATGGTAAATAATGCAACTGTTAAATAGTATCCCCCATATCTTTTATTAAAGGTGATTTAAGTGGGTACTCGTTTAAAAGAAAATTTAACTCTATCAAATGTCATCTTTTGGGTGTCAACTAGTTTGTAGTTTACCAACTAGAGGACGTTGTTTAAGGAAACTCGATTTTTCAAGATTTCCCCGAAATACCTAAATACGACGATATACTTTTTTATTGTAGGTTTAGAAAAGGAAAAAATACCTACACTCTGGCAAAACCCGCGTTTTAATATCTGCATTTGTTTTCGAGTTATTTCAAAGTTACCTGCTTTTCAAATGATAAATTATATTAACAATTAATTAAAATATTTTTTGTAACAGAGTAAAAGAATATTTACTGCAATGTAGTGTAAAAGAAAAAAAATAGCGGAAACTATTTTAAAGTTTGTATTGTATCCATTAGAGAAAAGAATAAACAATTGAAATGATGAAAATTCTGTGACTGGGGCATTTATTAATTTTAATTTAAATATAAGTCAAATAGGCTTAAAATTAAATACTTGAACTATATTTTAACAATGATACGGAAGACAAATTTAAAATTGACAGTTATCTATAACTTAATATCGTTAAATCGTCAAAGTCATATCTCAACTTTGGAACATACTATATAAATACTTTTTAAGATATTTTTAAATAACTTATTTTTTATTTATTAAATCTATGCGAACTTAAAGACTCGCGCTGTATAATGGCTGAATTTAAATCAAGGTTTCCCAGTAAAATGTTAAACAATTTTAACTTTAATTTTCTTTATAACACTACTTTATAAATTTTTATATTTTTCTTTACTTCTTTTATGCCTTTATACTTTTATACCAAAGCATTTTTGCCATTACCTCTAGTTTTTGTTACATCCTTTGTCCAAAATATAAAACTTCGGATAGAAAATCTAAAAGCACCATCATGTAGCCAGGAACAGACCAAAAAAAAAATTTTTAATTTCAGGTTTTTCTTAAATCTCTAGAAATACTTTAAAAACATTATAAACGTCATGTTTTAGTCACATTGATGCCTAATTTTGCCTGTCTGCACTGTCTTCGTATCTTTCTTAGTTTTTGGGCCCTCGAAAAAGTGTAAGAATTGAATATGAAACACACGGTACATTTTTATCTATTAAAATAAAGACCTGTTTTGAGATATTTTCTAAAAATACGAATTTTAGTTTTTCTTAAAGAACTAGATAATTAAATCTTAAACACAGATAACCCTTAAGTTTCTGACTATTTTAGGCTTTCATTCAACATAAACTACGATGGGTAAACAAATGTATAGAATTATTTAATAAGGACCAAAGTGGGCCATATAAGTAGCTTTTCTTGTTTAAAAAAGGGAAAAGCCATCTTCTTAATTTTTTCGTAGAATCCTGAAAGACACTCAAGAAACTGATTTGACATGAAACAAAGGGGATAGATCATAAAATTATCATTTTATGAAACTCCTTTGTTTTAATACGTTTAAGAAATAACCATTTTAAATTGATACTTTTGTGATACAATAAATACACGACATGCCAAAACACAAAAAATTAGTATTCTGTCAAAGTAAAGCGTTTATTATATTCTACTTTTAATACACATTAGTAAAGGTTATTATATATATATATATATATATATATATATATATATAATATATATATATATATATATATATATATATATATATATATATATATATATATATAAAATATATATATATATATATATATATATATATATATATATATATATATATATATAATATATATATTATATGAAAACATTTTAAGGGGGAAATTATTATTTGCCCATTTTTGTGTTTTTAATTGTTTTATTTAAATGTTTTTTATTAATTTATATTTTTAATTCACCGGAAAAAAGAACAGAATATGGCTAGGTAACATTTTTTTTAATAACAAGAAATGTCACCAATGATTCCTTGTTGAATGACCAGTTGGGTAATTAAGATAAAGTTTATTTTCTTATTTACAACGTTTTAACTGGTAGGTATCTTTAGTCTTCTTTAGTTGAATATTGACGACAAAATTTGTTTTTGTAGTTAAAATAATAAATATTTTTATTATTTTAATAAACTTTTTATTTAAAAAAGTTAACAATATAACGAACATATTCTAATTTGCAATGTCCTTACATCAATACAGTTTGTGATACTGAACCAAAAAAAAACACCAGAAATGTTTATTTTATCGTTTATACACCTACATTAGCCTCTGAATTGAAATGTTTATTGATTTGGGGGAAATAAAGGCAGACAAAATAAATATAAATCAATCTTTCCCTCTGTCTAAATCTCCCAGTGGGTTAAAAACAAATTAATTTCGCGAAACAGTCGGGTCAAACGTTTTGGAATGAAATCAAAACAAAATGGAGAGGAGTGAAATTTAGTCCAATCAATAAATACAATCATGAATTAAAAACATTGCTTTTTAGGTTTATCACATTTTGTGGCTAAGTCACTACAATATTGTGTTATTTTCTGGTGGGCAACGTAACAAAAAGCAAATTAAGTATGGCTTTAATGTGTTTAGTAGTTTGATGTTGTTATTCATGGCAACAAGAAAAGGAGAGAACTAAACCGTAACGAAAAACGAAGGATGAAATATACCAATTGTTGTATCATTTGTGGTGTTGTTAAAAAAATTTGAAGGAATTCTTGTGCCTCTTTAAATGTTTTTTCTAGTCGCCAATCTTTAGGAGACTCAAAAACATCAAGAGATTTTGATGTATATCTTCTAGTCTGTATTACTCAGTCACTATATTCCAGGATTAAGGCCGAAGCGGTTATATTGTATAAAAAACCTTACAGTAAGTAGTAACCCTACAAAAAGTTATTACAAGTACGTTCTCTAGTAAACAATTTTTTGTTTTAAATCAAATATTCTTAAGAAATAAATTCTTTAATTTTTTTTATCATCAGTATTGGTTTTTTATTTTTAATTTATGGCCTTATAAATAAAAATATAGAAAAGTGTAATTATTAGCGGAATTCAGTGATTAGGGTGTAGGGTTTTTAATCAAGTTTTGTTGTTACTTTCTGAAAAATTGACAACAATAAGTAAATCGTAGTTTAATACATTAATATGTCCTTAAAAATGTAACTGATAAAAAATAATTAAGTACGCCACAGGCTTTCATATACAATTCTGCATCAGAAATACAGATCTGTTTTCACAGTTACAGTTGTTTTAAAAATCAAATTTAAGAACATAGCATAAAATGTATTCTATATCTTGTTGTTTTTCCAATTGCATTAAAATGGCGCTTTTTTGTACATACCGCCAGGCAACAATATTTGTCTTTTAGGTAGACTTTTGTTTTGGTTTATTCACTGTACTCTACATTTCCGTGTTATTAAAACAAATCGCCGTTAGGTTAAAGTGATCACTAAGAACCAACATTTAAAAGCGACCATTTTAATTATCTTTTATTTTCCCACAACAGATTTTAGATATTGTATTTAGAAAAACAACTGACAATCGGAAATAAAAAAAATCAGTTATTTTTTTAATGGAAACAGGGTGGTTTTATTGTAAATATAAAACCTTTTTGTCTTCCCCTTTTAAAAAATTTATTATATGTCTTGGTTTGGTTAATAAGTTTTGTTACAATTCGACTTTAAATTTTAATTTTATATACAACGGAGCACCCCTCCTTAAGTCTAGTAAGCCGTAAAAACCAAACAGAACTTCTATGTTGGATCCAGCTTGGCCAAGGATGACGACAGGTAAAAATACAAATGAATGGACGTATTTTGCACTTAAAGGAAAATATTGCCCACTACTACTATAATAAGGGGTCGTCTATAAATCACCTGATGTTTTTTAACATTTTTTAACTCTCCTCCCTCTGGTGATACGTGGTGAGGTTTGAAACCAACCACCCCCCTCTACCCAAAATCACGTGTGTTTTTATAGGACAAAGTATCTTAAAAATGTTAGGATATTATGTTTAATTACAGGTATGTATAATCTAATTCAATTCTGGAAAATTAAGGACCATGATGAAAATTTCCAAACAGATATTATGGTTGCAGGTTGTTTTTGACTTTTTAAAGGTTTAGAAATAGCGCGTTCAACGACAAAATAAATATACGTGATATCTCACTATACCCCTCCTCTCTCCTTGTGATATTTCGTGATTTTTGTCGAACCGCCTCCCCTACTTTTGAGCCTTATGTGATTATTGGACGAACCCTATCATGTTTGCACATGTTGTTTATATTATATTAATTCATTTGTTTTGTTATCTGTCATCATTTTTGGCCAAGCGGGATCCAACATAGAAGTTCTGTTTGGCTTTCACAGCTTACGTGTAGGGGACACCAAGCATACAGATGGGTCGAGGAAAGGAAGCCGCACAGGCTTCGGTTTCTATGTAGAAAGGACGAACTACAAGTTATATGGAACAATGGGAAAATATGCAACCGTATTTCAGGCGAAAGTAATGGCAATAGCCAAAAACAGAATACTGCCTTAATAGAAGATACAAGGGAAAATGACCATATGTACTGACAGTAAGGCAGAAATCGGGGCGCTAACAAGTACAGTGTACCGATCAGAACTTACGAATAGATGTCGGGAAGCAATTAATAAACTAATGAAAACCGCCAGAGTCACCCTACAATGGGTCCCGGAAATGAAATGGCTGACCAGCTCGCCAATTTGGGAGCTGAGGACAATAGACCTGAATATACAGTGGGAATTTCTTATAACACGGATATGACAGAGATAGCAACATGGATAAAGAATCGCTTTGATGAGAACTGGAAAAAGACAAAAGCCAGACAATCAAAGGCTATTATTGGGGAAGACCTATGAAAGGACCTACCGATGAGCATAAAGGACTTCAATAGGGTGCAAATAAGAAACCTGACAGGCATACTGACAGGCCATTGTAAAAACAGATACTATCTCAACAAGATAGAAAAAAGTGAGGCAAATACATGTAGATGGTGTGCAGAGGAAAGAGAGGACGCCATACATATACTTAGAGATTGCCCAGCACTAAGGCACATCAGGGGAAAATGTCTAGGTACGGCATGCCTGGACCTAAATGACATAACATTCCTACCTCTAACAGGACTCGCATCACTAGTGAGGAAATTGGGGCTCTAGTAAGCAAAATGACAGCGCCATATCAGTGTAAACGGAATGCATACATAAGAGACAGTACAGGGTGACGAAACCTGTGTATTTTTAAGGGTTGGTGTAGAGCATAATGGGCTTAGGCCTTAGTGCTCAGGACCCCAGCGAGAGAACTCACCATGCTACGATAGATAGATATTGCATGTAAAATAATAATTTAAAGTCGAATTGTTACAAAACCGCTTATCAAAACATAGGCATGATATATATTTTTAAAAAGTAAAAAACCCAAACATTTTATATTTTTAATAATATACAGGGTGTTCTATTAAAAAAAAAATATTTCCAATTTTTCTATATTTTGATCGTCAGTAGTTTTTCAAAATGTAATATCCAAAATTTTCATAAAAATTCCCAAAACTATTAAGAAAAAAACTTTTTTGTATTTCTTTCAGTGATACCTTCAAAAGCATGCCATATTAAAAGGAGAAGCCCTGTACAAGTCTTGGTAAATAGTTTCATAATGGTCTCGAAATTAAACTAAATTTCTCGACAATAATGACACACTTTCCACCTCGCTATGTAATGTGCTATTTCAATCATGGTAATAATAGCCTTTATTAAAAAGTAGCTCAGTTAACCGGACTAAAATGTGTTTGTTGTGTTCCGCCGCGCCAGGGGGTCCACCACACTCGCACTTTTTTTCACCCTAGAATCGGTGCGTGCGTACGTCGAGAACGCGTATTAAAATTCATGGCAGTTTATTTGCATAAAACGCACAGCATGAATTTACGACATTAGGAGAAATGTGAAATAATGTGATATCGTGTCGGTATTCGAGCAACGACAATACTGATAGCACTGGTCTTTTTAGCTATACAAATGCAGAGCAGACATGTTATTTTGTGTTCTTTTTAAATACAGTGCGTACAGAGGTTGTTTTAGAAGTAAATCAACATTAAAACGTTCGGTGAATATTTTTAATACAAAAAATAGGAATTAGATACCAAGTTATTATCTAGATTTTTAATATAACTTAAACTAAAATAATAACATTTAAATGTATAATCAATAACATATTTTTTAAACGTTGAAATTATCTTTAGGGGATTAATAACCACCAGGAGATTTTGATAACTAACTTCTGGTCTTTAAGTACAAGTCAAGATGAATTACCTAGGAGGCTCTCTTCTCATTGTTATTACATGGTCTGCAAATGGATTGTTCTTTTTAAATGCTTAATGCTGATATATCCTTAGGTTGCATGTTTGAATTTTAATTTTATAAGAATTCTTATCTCCTTCTTATTTATTTTCAGAATATTTTTAGTCAATGCTAAACTGATTTGCTGCACTATTTCTCCTAGAAAGATTTCAATTTTTTTACATGATGTGGATTAAAACTAACACCCACAAAATGTTTTAAATTGAGAAAACACACTGTAAACACTAAATCCTCTAAATTTTCAGAGCAGCTGATATACGTGGTTTCTGTTGTTCTCTGTAGAGATCAGCATTGAGCAGATGGAATTTTTGTAACAGCTGTTATATATAATAAACGTAATTTTCTATCTAAGATCACCAAAATGTCATTTTAAAAAAATGGAGATACGGAGTTTTCATATTAAGCCATCGATTTTATTAATTAAATAATTGATTTTTATTATTGTCATTAAATCATACAATTTAATAACCAGGTCTAGATACAATAAAATAAATAAATATAAAATAAAACCTAAAAATACCAAAAGTAAAAATAAAAGACAAAATACATATAGTACATAAATTTATCAGACTTGAGAAACAAGGGTAAACAACAATTAAAAAACACACAAATAAAGGCATCAAGAACAAACAGAGTATCACAGGATACGATGCAGCTGAACAGTGACGTATTAAAATCCTTCCCATGTATTGGATTTTTAGAAATTTATGTCGAAGTTAGACTGAGTTTTAAAGAACATTTTAAAAAATTATGTAGTAATCTTGCATCTAATTGCTATACTATCAGAGAAGCCTCTCATGAATTAGAAAAATTTTCCATTTTAAAATATATTTATTTAGCGGTATTTGTTTTTAAAAAAGTTCTCATCAGTGTCTATTATATTCAGTGTTTTTATTGCTAAAGAAAGCAACTGTTTCGTTTGTTTGAAACTGTTAGACAATGTTATTGTTTCACTTACACTAAAATCTTGGACTTGTCTTTATTTGTTATTTTTTACACAACGTCTCGGTTAATGATGTATCTTCAACCGTTTTCAAGTGATAACCGGTAACCCACGCTATACACCTTGCAGATTCCTGCAGTTTTTCTACCATTGTAGCAGTTGTTTAATGTCACTTTAATAATTTTTTTAGTAGGACGAAAATATACTTTTGAACAAATCTGGCAACATCATTATCGTCTCTATCTTTGAGCGATTTATAGAAATAAAAATGATATGGTGATAAATACGAACTATAAAGTGGTTGTGGAAGAACCTCTTAATGCATTGTTATTGTTTTTGCACTTATTTAAGCACAAAAAGGTCAGACGTTTTCGGCAGCAGACTGACATTCTGAATTAAATGGTTTCACCTTTTTGAACGAAATACAGGGTTAACTATTTTAGTAAGTTAGTCAGAATCATAAGGAGTCTTAATGATAAATCGTTTTTTAAAAAAACGTCCAGGAGAACACATTTGCCGCCCCAGAAGACAATATTCATCTCTTCACCGACAGGTCGCTTTTTTTTGCAGTTAGTAATCTGGGTACATTTGGTAACGCACATGGGACTGAATGATTTTCTTGACGAAGAAAAAAATAATTTTAATAAATTGCTGATAATTTTGCTGCAAGCTTTTAATTTTTTTTTTTTTGTAATTTACTACCAAACAATTTAATAATCAATTTTTAATTTAGAAATTTTTAAACCACTTTTCAAAAAAAATTACTTTATATTTTGTTTTAACAAAAAAAATATGAATGGATGTGTGCTTGAAGGTAGGAGATTGACCAACTTGCCGAACAGCCCGACAAATCTAGCAGCAACAGATAAAGGTTTTTAAAAACTTTAAATCCATTAAAACTAACAATGCTGCCAGATGATTATTTTAACAGAATACAGTTTTTGGGAGATACTATAAATTTTATTTAAAACAATGGGCAAAATTATTAAGTTTTTCATAAATTTGTATATCGCTACGTACTCTAGTAAACAAATTTTTGTCTTAAATATTTCCAAAAAATATATTTTTTATAACATTAGTATTTTTTTTTAATTTCTAATTAATGCTTTTATTGATAAAAATAAAAAAATAAAATTGCAACTGTCAGTCAGAGTTTAGCTTTGTTACTTTCTAAAAATTTAAAAAAATAAGTATATCGTATTTTAATAAATTGTGTAATTGTAATTTTTCTATTTTATTAAGAGGTACTTAGTATAAGGCATAAATAATGGATATTTTTTAATTATTTCTCTAATTATTTCCGTACAACACTCGTATAAATCCACAAGGTTGACATGTGTTACCGAATGGGGTGTAAACCCTTATTTTTTACTCTCTTTTTGTAATTTTATGTTGTCGTCCAACATTTGGGGTTAGTAATTTACCCTGTAATTTAGCGAAAACCTTGTTAATTATTCTAAAAATGCTAGCTGAACGTCAGCGGTTAGAAATAAAAATCCGCCACGCATGCAGGATTCAAATATATCACTGTTAATGTGTTTTACAGAAATATAAAAGGCCTCTTTAATGGACTGTTGGATAATAAAAAACAATAAAACGTGTTGTGGTATAAAGAGGCCAAGAATTTAAACTAAAAATACAAAGATAAAAGAAAATTATTACACTTGAGACTTGCTTATGCAGGCAATGTTTACCGTGCTGAGTCAAAATAAAGTAGAAATGTGTGCTATAAACTAAAAAAATTGTTCGTATATTTTCGTAAATTAAAGGTGCCGATGCAGATAAGCCTAATAAATTTTATTTTATAATGAATTTATAACAGTAACGACTATATTACATCAAGCAGGCTTCAGAAATAAGTTTTATATGTGTCTTTTAATTATTAGGTGTATATAAATATATATTGGACTTTTTTAATTTTAACGCATTATATTTTGCGTTGTTGCAACGGTGTTTTTTGTCGTTTTTCCATACGAAGATATTTTTTAAATTTATTTTTACTGATATCAGCAAAGTTTTTTATAGACAATATACCCTTAAATTTTAAGGATTCCTATGTAGAGTAACCTATGAGAACTATGTGATCAGCAGTTTATCGTTCTCATATTTACACTTTAATCAAGTATTAAAAAACAAATAGAATTAATAAAAAACACGAAAACGTTTTTTGTTCATAGAATCAAAGATATATATTTTTTAAATATGATGTTTGCTTTGTTTGTCCTTGTAATTATTAGGATAATATTTGAAGTGTGACTACCAGTTTATGGTAGGTTTTTTCAAGTATAAATCTTATTGCTTGATGCGGTATTAAAGAAGTAAAACAATATAAATGTTTCTTATAAACATAAAAAAATAAATAAATAAATAAGAATATTATTACTTAAAAGGCTGGTTTCAATATTACATAATAACTAAAAACGTGTGTATCATAATTTACGAAATTGTGCATTGAGTTGCTTGTAGATGTTTCTTAATGGGAATTTTCACTTTTTACTTCAAATATTTTTTAAAAGAATAATAAAACACAAAGCAAGCTTTAATTATAACATTTGCAATGCAAACTATATTTTAAATAAAAAACCCAATTTTAATATTTACTGTATATGTTAATATTTATACCTTCCTACATGAAACAAAAATCAACCTTTTAACATTTAAAGTAAATAAATCCAAAGTGTTAAGACTAGATCAGATAAATTAATCTATAAGTTTCTAAAATATAAAACATTAAAATAAATAATATCCTAATTTCCAAGTTATTTTATTAAAGCAAAAAAATCCTGAAAATTTTAAACTTTGTAAACGATTATTCTTTTAGCAATTTTTATTTTGTTCAAAATCAAATTGTTTTTTTGTCTATATAATATCCCAAATTTAAAATATTTTCAAACTCCACATAATATTCATCAGATTCAATATTTTATTGCTTCTTTTATATTATTCTACCCGCGATCTTTTCCAAATAAATCTGCCTGCTATACACAAGTACGATACCATGCTACGTGTATCTGTAAAGGAAATTGTCTTTCTTATTTTACATATAAAACCAATATGGGCAATATTCGCTTGATTTTACTGAATCATGAATTTTCATAACACCTATCTATGTAGATAAAGCCGGATATTTGTTTTAGGTAAAGAATATTTTTGAGAGTTAAGGACGTAAAAAAAGGTTGTATTTGCAATATTACAATAAAACTGTTAACGACATGAAGTTAAACAAAACAATGAAAATGAACAATAGGTCAAAGTGGGTGCACAGCCCTCGAACCATTCGGTGGCTCAACTAGAAATGCAGAAAGATACTAACTATCTGAACTAGTACTTCGTGTCAAAGACAGGCAAAAAGACCTACTTCATAGTAGCCTAAGAACATCAATAAACTACTGGGGCAAACTAAGGATAGTCAAAAATTTCCTGTCAGGACATGGCTCTCTAATATGTCACCTCAAAAAACAAAAAGAAAAGAACAAAAATAAACATTGTTTTTGTAATCGCTCGAACAATGTTAATATTCCTTAAGGTAGTTCACTCTTTAAACGGCTTTTTTAGGAGTAAAATTAAATTGAGGAATAGGGTTAATGGAGTGTCTTTTATCTAATTGACAAAAAAAAAATTTTTTATAGTCTTTGAAACGAGATATTAAGAGTCCATTCGCGCCGCGAAAATTCGATCCAATTTGGGGTTCGCGGCATAATGTTTTTCTCAAAAACGGTGTAAGTTATCGATAATTTTTAAAAACTATATGAAAGCCAACACTTAAATCTAGGCTTCTGCTGTAATAGTTTTTTAAATTTGGATTTAGTTTTTAATATTTCCTTGAGTGAAAGTCACCCTAAAATCGGTTATGTTTAGATACTATTTTCTCTTAACTCAAATCATATTTCAAAAATCCGTTACAGCAGCGGCATAAATTATTTCCTTACCTTTAAAATGGTGTATAATTTATGTCATTTAAGTGAAAATGCACTCTTAACAATCAAATTGTGCATATTTACCATTGTCGACATCTGTCTTGTATGAATGCCATGCGGAATATCTCGAAAACGGTTCTTACGATATTTTTTAAAAACTAATGCAATATAAATCAATGTTTTAGAAAATTTAAACCCAAAAAAACGAAATTTTATGATCGTTTTGTTTAAACGATATTAATTTTTAAAAGTTTACATGTGTTGTGTATAATCTCCTACAAAAATAATATTTTCAAGCATTGAGAACCTTTACCTTTTGGTAAAGTGTATTCGATATTATTTTAAGCAGCGCTAAATTTGTGGTCCGTTTAAAATACTGCATCACGAAATAATCTAAAACAGGAAAAATATAATGATCCGTACTGGTACTAGTCAAGGAAATCCTGACCCATTTAAAAATCAATTTTTGTTAGAGAGGAATGGACGATTTTAGTGCGTATGTCATAGAAAAGACAAAAATAAAAGATATTTATCCCAATCTCGTTTTGACTTATGGATGGACCGGGCTGCGAATTTACAATTCCTCTACCATTACAGTCAAGAGGGTGACTGAATTCGAGTAGTTTTTGTTTGCAGAATATTAGTTACATTTTCTAATCTATTACGGTACAGAAATTAACTGTATTGGTGTATGATTTGTAAGCGAAATTTTTGATTACATATTGAGTAAATGTCTACACTGTTTTAGTCAATATTTACACTGTGGCTTAAATGAAACTAGCACCTAATAAAACACCAAATAAAAATATTTTCTTATTATTTTTTTTTCAAAATTTGCTTTTACACCAAAGACTGTTTGAGTTTGGCTACCAAAAGCACGTACTAACTGAACTTTAAGTAAAACCAATTTTTTTTGCAACGACTTTTAATGTATCAGTTCAGAGAACACCTTGCAAATCCGGTCCTGTATTAAATATTCCACCCAAATATTGCGCATTTTGTCGAGAACATATCAGCTACCAGCACTCAAAACTCAAAAAATCGGTCTAAAATGGAAAAAATTAAGCAGCTAATAATAAAAGGTGCTGGTTTAATTTGAGCCACAGTTTATATTTCAAATCCTTAGGGAAACGCTTATCAAATGGAGTAAAAGAAAATTGTTGCACACTTAAAGACATAAGAACTAAAGTTATTAAGAACCTAAGAACTAAAAAATTCTATAACACGGGGTATTTACTAATATTACTTACTAAATTATTGAACAGAGTTAAGTTATATATATATATATATATATATATATATATATATATATATATATATATATATATATATATATATATATATATATATATATATATATATATATATATATATATATATATATATATATATATATATAAATTTAACATAGATTTATACAAATATATACACATCAAAATTATAGGAACTAGAATGGAACTTGGGTAGACTTTTAAAGTGATAATTAAAATTCATTTCTCGTTTTTTTCTGTCTGTAATTTTTTAAAAAATTCTATTTATTTGCTAGTCTTCAACAAGAGAAGGCTTCAGACAAGTAACGGAGGTATTCAAAAGGGGATATAATCTACTCAAAAAGTTATAAGAAAATTTTGATTCTTTTCCTAGACAATTTTATAGTGTATTTCAAACTGCAAAAATTAATGAGAGAAAACCGGGGCGATCACTGGAACGAGTTAGACTTTGAAAAAATGGCGCACAAAATAAACACTTCTCTTCTAGTATTTTTTGTACCGTAATAGATTAGAAAATTTAACAATATTCTGCAAAAAAAAACTCTCGAATTCAGTCACCCTCTTGCTGTAATGGTAGGGGAATTTTAAATTCGCGCCCGGGTTTTCCCTTTTTGGGGATCCTACAACTGTCGCCCCTTTAAAGGGGAGGGCCAAAACGATAAATTTTGAATTTTTTTTTTTTTTTTTAAATAAAAGAGTCATTTTATTTTTTAATAAATCGGCATTTGATTTCAAACAATAAAATAGTATAATCTTTTTTTTTTTTATTATTTAAAAAGGGGATTTCATAATTCCTTTCAGAAATGCAGCGAGACTTCTTAATCGGCGAGCATTGGCAGCGGATCTAGTAATTTTTAAAAAAAATTTTATAAATTAAAGTCACAATTTCTGAAAACCCAAAACAAATAAAAAAGGGAAATTTTTAATAAAATAATTGAATAAAATAAATTAATTTTTGAATTTTTTTATGGTTTTTGCTTGAATAAAATTAGGTTTTTGAAAATTTAAATTTTAGGTTTTATAAAAAAAAATATTATTAAAAAAATGGTTTTGAAAAAAAGCGTTTAAAGTTTGAATAACACGTTTCAGGGGGCCACAGATGAGCATGGGTGGGATCTCGAAACCGTGTCGAAATTATAAAACAAAGTTGCGCATTTAGGTGCTGACAACATGCCGAGTAGAAAGTTTATCTCCAGAACTAAAAACCAAATTTGCTTCCCTTTTAATTTTTTTGACGTTATTTAAAAAGATATGGAAAAAAAAAAGACACTTTCTCATGGCCACTTTTTTGCTCTACAAAAAGGTTGAATTTCGACGTTTCGTTTTCGCCCCTCATCAACTTAGTTTTTTAAAAAGCGGCATAAATTTTTTTTGCATTTTTTTTAAGCGTTAAAATTTCCAATTACAATGATTATAACCTTAATATTTTTTTGTTAAATAAACATGTTTTTCATAAGAGGCAATGAGTAAGACAAGGGAAAGCACATCATTGCTTATAGGGGGGTTCCTTTTTTAATAAAATTAATTTATAATCTTTTTTTTACATTATTAAAATGGTGGATGTCACTAATTCCTTTCAGGAAGGTCCAGTCGACTTTAATACGGCTTGAGCATTGTAGCAGCGGATCTAGTAATTTTAAAACAAAAATTCTATGTTATTATTAATGTCACAATTTCTAGATAAACCTAAAACAAATAAAAAAGAATTTGTGACATAAAATAATTGAATAAAATGAAATTAATTTTGGGCTGAGTTTTTCTATGGTTATTGCTTGAATAAAATTAGGTTTTAGAAAAATTGTCAATTGTAGGTTTATAAAAAATAGTATCATTAAAAAGATGGTTTTAAGAAAAAAGTGTTTAAAGTTTGAATACATACACGTATATACAGTGTGTCCCAGAATATGTTGGCAATCTCTTGAAATTTAATAGAAAACCTAAAAATATTATGACCATTAACTTTTTTCCTATGAGCCTACCCTACGGAGATACAGGTACATAACGGACGCCCCTGGAAATCGTTTTTGTTTAAATAAGTTTTAAAATACTAGGCGTAATTTTTTTTAATATAATGGTTACTAGTTAAGTCTATTTGCCTTATTTAGTTTGCCAGAGACGGACTAGCTCTTGACACAATAATAGCACACTAATAGCACCCTGTATGATAAAGGCTCAACAATATTATTTTTAGATAACTTTAACCTTAAACTAAAAAAGGTATTTTTGATTGACATCGATAAAATCAACCGTTTACTAGAAATAAAATATCATGGTGTTACATTTTTTTACATTATACAGGGTTTTTCTAATTGTACGTCAATATTAAGGAAAGCCAACTTTTGGTCCATTTTAAGAAGAAAACTTTTTATAAACGTATGTCCTAAACGTCTTAACTTTTAAGATACAGGGTGGTAAAATTTTTAAAAATATCATTTATTATAAATATCTGTAATACCACTTAAGATATTTTACTGAATTTCATAAATGTACTATATCAGAACATTTTAAGTGTATTACATTTTTTTATTTTCACCAGTGCGTTCGTACAAATTGCCCTATTTGAAAAAAAAAAATATGGTACACTAAAAAATGCTTTTTAATACATAGTACATTTATGCCAAATTTCATTAAAATATCTAAAGTGGTATTTCAGATATTAATAATAAATTATTTATTTTTTAAAATTTTACCACCCTGTAACTCAAAAGTTAAGACGTTTAGGACATACGTCCATATAAAGTTTTCTTCTTAAAATGTACCCAAAAATTGATTTTCTTAATATTGACGTACAATAAGAAAACATCCTCAATTATTTAAAAAAAATTACCAACCATGATATTTTATTTCTCGTAAACGGTTGATTTTATCGATGTCAATCAAAAATAACTTTTTTTAGTTTAAGGTTGAAGCTATCCAAAAATAATATTGTTAAGCTCTTATTATACAGGGTGTTAAAAAAATGCTATTGTGTCAGAGCTAGTTCGTCCCTGGTAAACTAAATAAGCCAAATATAATTTAATGGGTTTATTTTAAGAAGACTTACTTAACCATCATATTAAAAAAATATTAAATTACGCCTAGTATTTTAAAAATTATTAAAAAAATTATTTCCAGGGTCGTCCGGTATATTTCTGTATCTCCGTAGAAAAGGCTCGTAGGAAAAAAGTTTATGGGAACTTGTGGAAAAAATATGTTTTTAAAATTGGGTGACGTATTTCTAAAGGATTATACTAACATTTTATGAAAAAAAAAGATTTCTTTAAAATTTTCTAAAGTTCACACAAGTTCACCCCCCTCAAGTAGAAATTAATTTTTACAATACGATACAATCATTACAATGACTATGCAAAGAATTCCTGTGTGTTGTTGATGGAGACGTCAAAATAAAATCCACAGCTGGCATTATCCAAAACTCCATATTTTCAATATATTTCCAAATCAATGTCAGTAAATAATATTTTAAAAATACATGATCCCGTAAAATACAGTGCAAATTGCCAATATTGGTTTTGCTGAGAATAAGATATGAAATACGTTCGGTGGTGTGAAGTAATAACCCGGCAGCACGTAGGGCGGTAAGTTCGTCATGCGTGAGCCATTTATTGCAGCCGGAATTATTGATAAAACGTCGTCGTGGCCCAGTCGGCCGATCGGCAAGTGTACATTATGGACCCGGAACGCGAGTCTTGCGGTCGCCTTGGCCTTTTCTTCGTGATTTGTGACCGTCCGCCGCGTGTACAGAACGATGCGATGCCGAAACTAAAACACACTAGTTTTCTTTCTATCTTTTGAGAAAAGTTTGGACGTTCTTATTTTATACTGTGGCACAGATATATATGTATAATGTTACAATTCAGAAAATTACGATTTACCATTTATTCAAAAAAAGAGTTTTGATAAGCTAAAAAATTAAAGTTGTCTAATATCAAATACTTTCGCCTTAGAAAATAATTAATTACTAGAATATTTTTCGTTTCTGTTAAAAATAATTTTAAGGGTCCATTCTTGTATTACTTTAGTTTATTCAAATAACAAGCCCTTACACTGCCCCAACCAAAAATGCCATAATTGAATTGTGATTGAACCAATGCGAAGTATCTATTTTTAAGTTGTTCTGGTTTGAGATAATATTTTAGGTGGGAAAACCGAGTAATAAAATATCTGGTTTTTTAAAGTATATGGTTTATTTGTTTATCCCATCGAAGGTGTTGGTACACAATTATTCCTAAGTATTTATTTAATACTTTCAGTTTTCAATTTCAGGGGTTAAATTTCATCTCTGCTACAATCCAAAAATTATTTTCTTAAAAAAGAGTTATATCAAAAATTATATTTTTCTTAAATGGAATTTATGTTTTTATATGGCACGTAGTTTCTGTGGGTTCTGTATTCAACTTTAAATTTGTATGTGGGTCGAATGCAGCTTTGCCAAGCTATGATTTTTTTTTAAAGATCAGTCAAAAACATACTTTTTTTAAACTGTTATGTCTCCGCCACTGTTTGTTAAATTCGCGACAAATTTACATGTAATCTAATGTCGACATCCTTTATCCTGTAACTAACTATCTTCAATTTTTTATTTAATTATACAGGGTGTCCAAAATATTTATTCAAACATCTCTATTTTCAATTTATTTTTAATTAAGTTTAAATACAACACCCTGTATTATTATTTGCCGTTGAAAAGCTTTAAGTCTGCTTTTTTAGAAACATTATGTTTTGCCTTATCTATCGCACGATCGTTTTGAGATATTAAGGCTTTTCCGTAAATTTACACTCAAAATGGGAAATATCGTAGGCGGCATGACTCAAGAAATCGAAACAATTCGATACTGTTGGCATGTCAGTAATTATTTATATTTTTTTGTGACATTTGGTTACATCCTGTGTATATTATCTTCCGTTAGTCAGAAGTATTTGGCAATTAAAATGAAGTATACATTACAAGAATCAATTGAAAATGATTTATATTCTTGGAGAATGTTTTAAGAATTGTCTTCTGGCATCCCGAGTATACAGTGAGAGGTTTCCTGAGAGAAGACATCCAGATGTAAGATCATTCCAAAAATTGATGGATAGATTTGACAGGACTGGAACAGTTAAGTACGAAAAGCATGAAAGAATAAAGCCAGTGGTAAACGAAAAAAATGAATTTAACGTGGTCGCATCTGTTGTTGAAGACCCACACAGAAGTACAGCGGACATAAGTGATTTGCTGAACTTAGGTCAAACTTCTGTGAAGAGAATGTTGAGTAAGAATAAGTTTCATCCATATCGTGTGCAATTGAATCAAGCACTTTAGCTGACAAGACTTGAAAATAGGATAAATTTTTGTAATTGGGGCCTTGCTCGAATTAGAGAAGATGTACGATTTTTTAACATTGTATTATTTACCGATGAGGCGACATTCCACAATAATGGTCATGTAAAGAGGCATAATTTACACTTTTACGGAAATGCTAATCCAAATTTTGCGAGGACTGTTGACCAGCAACATAGGTGGAGTATAAATGTTTGGGGAGGTATAATTAAAACTACATAATAGGGCCCCATTTTTTCAATGGACACCTTAATGGAAATATTTTTCAAAATTTTTTAAATGAAGATCTTGGATAATCTGTTAGAAAATATACCACTAGAACTATTAGGAAGGATGTGGTTCCAGTTAGATGGGACACCTGCTCATTTCAGTTGGAGTACGAAATACTCTGGATGAAAAAATTTCCAGGCCGTTGGATCGGAAGAAGAGTGGACCCGTTCCTTGGCCTCCAAGGTCACCAGATCTGACAAAAAACTTGATTTTTTCCTCTGGGGGTACATTAAAGACCTGGTCTACAAGACACTCTCAACTACAGCAACAAATATGCGAGAAAAAATAAGGGAAGCATTTAATTCAATAACTCCCTTAATGTTACAAAATGTAAATAGATCTTTAACCGGACAGATTCAATATGTGTTTACAGCAAAATGGTAGAGTGTTTGAGTATTTAATGAATTAATTGGGTTTATGTAAAATTTATTTATAAGCTACCTTTATCAGTCTTGTGTTTTGAATAATTTTATTTAATGTTAATAAAATGATATAAATTTATTATACAAAAAGGAGTAGTATTAGTATGGCATCGAGTATCAATTGTTTCGATTTCTTGAGCAAGCCGCCTACGATATTTCCTAATTCTGAGTGTATATTTACGGAAAAGCGTTAGTATTTCAAAACGATAGTGCGATAGATAAGGCAAACATAATGTTTTCTGAAAGAGCACACTTAAAGCTTTTCAATGCAATATAATACAGGGTGTTGTATTTAAAAAATAATTGCAATAGAATTGAAAATAGAGATGTTTGAATAAATATTTGACACCCGGTATAAATTAAATCAGAAAATAAAGACAGTTTAGGATTACAGGGTCAACATTAGATTACATGTAAATTTGTTAGCGAAATTAACAAACAGTGGCGGAGACATAACAGTTTAAAAAAAGTATGTTTTTGACTGATCTTTTAAAAAAATCATAGCTTGGCAACGCTGTATTCGACCCACATACAAATTTAAAGTTGAATACAGAACCTACAGAGGCTTCATTTGCCACATAAAAACATAGAGTATTCCATTTAAGAAAAATATAATTTTTGATAAAACTCTTTTTGAGGCACCTTGTATACTAAAAAATAATTTTGCATTGTAGCAGAGATAAAATTTTAAAAGTTTTGTTAAGAAAATTTTCTTATAAGTTCAACGGTTTAGTAACTATTTACCGACGCGCGCTTAGTGGACCACCCTGTATATGTTCTCTCCTACATTTAAAAAGCGAAATTCTGGTAAATTGTTGATATATAATGCAAAGGGCACAAGTTTAGTTTTTGCTTGATTCAGTGTAAGTTTGTTGCATTGAAACCACTTAAAAATATCACTTAAGTCAGACTTCGCCTTGGTTTTGGCATCAAGACAGGAGTCTCCTGAGTAAGAGATGGCCGTGGCATCAGCAAAATTAATAACTGTACGTAGCGAATTTGTTTTTTAAAGATGGTTTAGGTATATTGAAATAGAAGTGGACCAAGAACTGTTCCTGCGGTGCACCACAGGTGAGAGCTCTGAGATCACTTATCAAATCATGTATTTTTACGTACTGGTTTCTGTCACTTAGGTAAATCTTAAACAAATTAAGTACACTGCCTCTGATACCAATATGTTCAAGCTTTTGAATGAGCTTTTTATGGCAAACCGTATCAAAAGCTTTGGTCAAGTCAATAAAAACGCATAATGATGGTCTTTTTTTATCCAAGGCGTTATAGATTTCGTTTGTGAGACTGATTATTGCATCTTCGGTGGACCTTCCCGCTGTAAAGCCAAATTGTTTTGCAGAAATAAATTTTTGTTCCTCTAAAAACGAGTCAACCCTTTATTATTTTTTCAAAAATTTTAAAATATTGATTTTAGTTTTACAGCCACTTTTAAATAGAGATTTGATTTCTCCCAACTTTAAAGCATCATGAAAGTCACCGTCACGAAAACTAAAATTAATTAAATATGTTAAAATAGGCGATATTTCGTTCGCAATCTCCTTAAGTGTTTCGCAGAGTATTTTGTCCGGTCTTGGTGCTTTTTTTGTCTTTAATTCTTTAATTATTTTTTTACCTCATGCTCTGTTGGTTCTTTCAAAATATACAAATTTTTATCAGACCAGGTAATTTTTTTTTGTATAATTTTTTGGACGTGTTATATCTTCTGCCAATATTTCCCCAATTTTGCAAAAATAGTTGTTAAAGTGATTTACGATTTTTGGTTTGAAAAGTTTAATTTTTTAAATTTTTTAGTTTTGTAAAGGTTTGTTACATATTTTGTTTACACAAAGTGTCTGGGATGTACTTTTATTTATTTTGTTTTGAGCATATTTTTTTTTAATTTTTTTTTTTTTAAACAAAACAAATAAAGTGTACCATTGCAAAAACATTAATTCCACGTCGTTATTATTTCCTTTTAATCTTAATATAATATGATATTCTTTGTTTGTTATTCTTTTAGATAGTAGTCACGTGATTTGTTTAATCTGTCAAATTTTAATGTGTTTTCAAAGAAATACTAAAAGTGGAGTTGTTTTTGAAAAATATTAAAAAAGAGGATGAAAAGAAGTTGTATCCATATTCACAATTTCAGAAATTACGTGTATTTTTAAGTACAAAGTATCTTAAAAATTTTAGAATACTATCGTTAATAACAGGTATAATCTAATTTAACAGCAACCGCGAGTCGAGCTCACAGGCCGCTTTTCGGTTGTTTGGAAATCGCGCGTTCAACGACAAAATAAATACACGTGATATCTCACTTTACACTCTCTTCCTCCTTGTGATATTTCGTGATTTTTTTCGAACTCTTTTCCTCCCTTTTGAGCATCACGTGATTAATGGACGACCCCCAAGTTTATTTTTTATTTTCATCCATTTTATAAAACATAGTTTATGTCTTTAACAATAATATCAAGAAAATTGTTGAATTAAAAAGATTCAAATGTAAAAAGAAGATGACTAAAATAATTAAGAAATTAAATTTTAATACGTTTAATTTTTATTTGTATTTTAAAGTGTATTACTTTAAGACACAAACTACCTTTTCAAAAATAGACATTTTACGAAATTAACAAGTTCCAAAATAAATAGGATTTGCATTATATGTGATCAAATTTTAGTAGCCCAATTAAAAAAGTTTTATGTAGATTTCTTCTTATTTCACAACAGTGCCATTGGTGCAATTTACAAAAGAAAATATTTTATATATGTGAAATTTTGCATATAGACTCAAAAATCGCATTAAAAAAATCAAATATTTTATTTACACTTAATATCATTTGACCCCGACGAACAAACCTTCCACCATTAACACCAACCCTGGGGGTGGGAACAACCCCACTCCGTCCTAAAGCCTGCCATAGGTTTCTGCTTACGGGTTCTCAAATAGAGTGATCGTAAATTCCATTCCACAACTTCCTGATGGGTTACTTCCCGATATCCTGCGCTCAGCGGCACCCCTTCCCCAGCCCGTAATAAACCTGCTTAATTTAGTTCTCCCGTTTTGGGTTTGGGGATGTTGCGTCTTTTTAATTTCGTAAGCCGCCATGGTTATGGCTGCCCTTTTGGATTGAAGCACGCCGGGTTCGGCGCCCATTGTCCAACTGATTTTCAGGTTTATGGTTGGTGAGTATATGTCACAGCTTGGTCTTAGAGCCGTCAGTGTACAGGCTAATGGTTCCTTTAGACTCGCCTCTTATTGCTATTTTCGCCATTGTTCATTAGGTGGTTATATACATTTCTGTTAGAAGAAGGTGCTAAATTAATAACAAAAGAAAATGTTTTAATTGTATCTTACGGATTTATTGCTGCGTGATTAAATACTGACACATGAATATTCTTTATAAAATCTTTTGTAATAATTTCCTAATTTAATAAAAACTGTTACGAGTTTTAAATTTACGATGGTAATAAATGGCATTTATAAAATGTTTCTTTGTTAAAAGGTACAAATTTTATTTTTGTATTCACATAATAATAAAACACGCAATACAAAGGAAAATATTATTTAAAGAGGTTTTACATAAGATACGGCATTTTTACGATCGGAGGGGTTTTAAAATAACTCACATCCATTCTTAGCAGGTAAAAGTATTTTAGAAACACTTACGAGAATTATTATGTTTTTACTTTCCTAGTTATAATAAAAATGAATTAATTGCGAAAAATTTGCATCCTAAGCTTTTCTTAGATTTTCAAATTTTAAAAAGGTTTTTTTTTTAATTAATTTGCCCAGAAAATAAATTTTTCGTAAATTACATTAAAAAAAAGATAATATTACGTTTGGAATTTTTATTGAAGCTAAATTAATAGTTCCCTTGCTCGATAAATTAAAGAAAATTAATAAATTATTTAGAAAGCAGAAAACTTCGATGTGACCCAATTTTATTTTATAACGTGTTTTTTTTTACTATAAGTACAGGAGTTTTCTGTTTAAACATATAAAAATTTTTATATATATATATATAATTTTATTAAAATATATATATATATATATATATATATATATATATATATATATATATATATATATATATATATATATATATATATATATATATATATATATATATATATAAAATTTTTTATATATATTTTTTTCTTGGGACAGTCCACGAAGGCTGATGCCTAAGACTAACGTACCGTGGGTGTCTTCAGTGTGGGAGAGGGAGTTTGTTCACACGGGACTTAAATTTTTGGAATTGGGAAAAAAACTTCTGGGGCGCAGGTTCCAAGTCTTGACACTCTAGGAAAAAGGAACGAAGAAAGGGAAGTTCGGGCCCTTTCTAACTAACTGTAAAAGGATTCAAAAAGTTGCTCTACGTGTTGCTCTTTGGGAGCTCCCGAAAGGGTTATACTGGCCAATTTTTTGACAGAAGCCGTAAAAAAAAAGAAGGCAAGACCCCCACAGCTCGACGATGGGCAAAAGAAACCTTTCGGGCGTTGGATTTAATAAGACGAACGGCTCTTTTTTGAATGGAGTCCAGAATGCTAGGTTTTTAGGGGACCCCATTCCCCGACATGAGAACAATATTCTAAATAGGGTCAGATTTGGGATACATACAGAGTGTACAGATTGGAAAAAAAAATATTTTCTGGCTCAAGAGGAATAATTTTTTTGGTGGAATTTGGATGAAATTTTTGGATTGATTTTCTCAAAAAAACGCCACTAGTTAAAACGACTCTTTGTTCTGCAGAACTTGGCCGCTCAAAAGAAGGGGTGAGCATTTGAGTTTTTTTTACAAATGTTTTTTTTGGGGCTTAAAAACAAACACGTTTTTGGGCCCCCAACCCAAAGTAAGTTTAAGGTCTTGTGAAAGAGATATCTGCATTATGCCTTGTTTTCAAAATCAAATCCCCGGGGCAAAAAATTAATCAGGTGGAGGGTACTATTCGGAAAACTATAAGGGGATTAATTGTGGAAGAAGAAGAGTTAATGTGAGAAAAACAGCTGGGTGCCAGCACGCCCCGGGGGCACCCTAAATTTTTTGGGAGAATGGAGGAATGACCATTACACTAATGATTAGTCGATAAAAAGGAAACTGGAAACCAAGAGAAAGTATGGGCCGTAAGAAGGAAGTTTTTAAAAAGCCCATCATGGCCTTCAAAACTTTGGAAAATGCCCGGGCGGAGATTCGAAAAGGGGAGTTGGATGGGTGCGCTCGGGGGCAATTTTTAAAGACTATGCCATGTGGGTTTTTAGTTTAAAAAAGAAATAAAACGCTTGATCTGTTTGACTTTAAAAATTATTTTGGGCATTTTATGGCGGGACATCTGTTGGAAGAGGGTTCAAGGAAAGCGAGAATTGGAAAATTTTTTGGCAAAAAGTTGGGTTTTCCTTTGGAGAGAAATTCCCTCTTCAGAGATTAGGGGGGGAAAAAATTTTTGCAAAAGTTCACTAATATTTTTGGCAAAAGGGCCAAAAAGCCTTTGAGCAAAGAGAACTTTTCTTTTATTCGATTTTTAAAACGGTCTTTTTTTGAGATGGTCGTTTCTGATTTCTTGCTTCGATGCTAGCCTTGTTTTCGGGACTGGGGGTTTTTTGGGGGTTGAAGTTTTAAAAATCTCTTTGGGTTTTGGGGGTTTTTTTTAGTGGGGGAATATGGTCTTAATGCCCAGTTGAATTATTTCAGTAATTTGTTTAAAATTTTGAAGGATCAGTGAAAAAAGGGGGATTCCCAAAGGGGAGCTGGCAAAAAATCTTTAGCCATCCCAGTCGGGTTTTAGTGCCAGACGGTTCGTGGGGGATGTTTCAGTTGCCTCAAATGGTGGATATGATACGGTCAGAGCAACCAAGGGGGATTATGATGCTTGATAAGTTTGGGGGTGGGGAAATAAGAAAAGATCTAGGGGTTAGAATTATTGGGGAACCCCAAAAGTAGGTTCCATAATTAGATTGGGGGGCGATTGAAATTCAAATTTTCTGCTGCTCTTCTTTTTATCAGTTTTTTTGGGCCCACCAATCCATTATGAACATTAAAAAACCCGGGGATTATTATTGGCCAATGGAAACTGGGAAAAAAAAATTTTCAATCTTTTTTAAAAGGGAAAACAAAGAACTCTGGAATTTTTAGACGGGAGGAATACAGCAGATGAATTTGGTAGAAGACAAATGTTTGAAAAAATATCAGGCCCCCCGGCAAGGGTTTGAAACCCCAACATGAGGGCGTTTCAAGAACCCCAAAAAGCCGCCATGGGGGTTTAAAAAATAAAATGAGTTCATAACCTGGGAAAAGGAGGTGGTTGGGTTTCTGTTTGGGGCTTATTTGGGTTTCGGGAAGAAATAGTATGGGGGTTTGAGGATTAAAGAAAAGGTGAAAGGTTTACTTAATTAAGCCCACATATATTTGTGGTTTAGCCCATGGTGGCCCCAAATGTCCCCTCGCCCGGAGGAATGGAGGGGTTTTTACCTTCGGTCTTTACGGGGGGTGCCATCTCATTATTTCCCAAATTCTAAAGGGGAAAAAAAAAGAAAAGGAAAAGGGTTTTGTTCGTCAGGGATAATGTAGGATTCAAATTAAAAAGGATTTTTTAAATCGGTCCAGGTTTTTGGGGGGGCCTTTTTAATTCAAACAAACTTTTTCTTTTTCTCTTTATAATATTAGTATAGATAAGTGTTCAATAACAAATAAATTGAGACAAAATTACAAAACCGTTTATTTAATAAAAAAACAACATATTTTAGAGTTTTTATAGAGATGCATTAACACGGATTTTAAACAAGACATAAAATACGTTGTAGTTAAATCCCTTGGTTGTATGATAGCGTTGTTTTACCACTAGTTGGTTTTCTTTTTAAAATATAAACCCATTAGCAAGGCAATTGCTTAGACCGACACGGGGGAAACGGTTGAAAGGGGAGCCCCTTCAATTAATTGAATTTTTAACATTTTTGTAAATAAACACAAGAAATTTTTTAAAATCATAAATTTTTTTTTTAAAAAGATTTACTTTTTAGATTTTGAAATAGGAATATTTCAAACAAATGCATCAAATATATTCCTTAATGTAATAATGTTGTTTCAATTACAAAAAATTGGGGAACTTCCATTAAATTTTTATTGATTATAATATACAACTTTTTTTTTTTAAAGGATGAGTTTTCCCTTTTAAGTGATAACTAAAACTTTTTTTACAAACGACTTATAAAAGGGTTTTCCAATAAGAATAATATGATTTTGTAATAATTAGTAACCAAGATTAAAGAACCTATCACTAGTTGTCATTTATGTTCAAAACTTAACAATTTATTTGGTAAATACTCGCCCAAGAACGCCTGGTTATTGTCCAAAATTTTACGAAAATGGTCGTTCTTTTGTAAACTTTTGCGCACTTTGAAAAACTTTGGTCAAAAAAGCCTTCTGTGTTTTTTGCCATTTGTCGCATCGTTGAAATTTTGAAAGAAATTTTTACTTTTACGTTTAAAACTCCAGTAAGGCCCCAAAAGAAAATTTTAAAAGTTGCTGTAAGATATAGTAAAAAAAGTTTTAAAATTTATCAATTCCGCGTGGCTCAAGAGTTAGGACTTTAAAAACAACTTGGTAATTTTGCAAAAAAAAACACCCCAAAGGGTTTTTTGCCCCAAAGAACTTAAGCCCTGGACCATCGTCGGCGCCGCGCATTTGCTGCTTGAGTTTAGAACGACTTGAACGGGATCACAATTTTGTCGAAAAAATACTTTTAGATGAAGCTCATTTTTGGTTAATGGATACAAAAAAAAATATTGCGTTTGTGTAAAAACAATCCACAGTAGCCGACCCTAAAGGTAACTGGTGTGGGTTTTAGACTGGTTATCGTTGGACCATTTTATTTTCCAAAAAAAGGTTGGAATTCCGTTCTGTCCCCCTAAAACTTTATTTTTAAAAAGTTTTGGGAAAAAGGGTAATTTTAATAAATGCAAATTCCCCGGGCCCCCAAGGGCTTTTTTACTCCTTTATATTTTTGTGGGGGTTTTTTAAAAACTGGTTTATGCAGAAGGCCACAAACTCTTGATGCTTGGGTTAAAAATTAACGCTGTATTCGTGAGATTTCCCCATTTATTGCAAAAGTCTTAAAAATTGGTTTTTCGAATTCCTTGGCATAAACCCGGGGGGACATTTAAAATACGTCTTTTAACCTAAATCTTATCCTTTTTTCAAAATAATTTAAAATGGGAAATTTTGATCACCTTTACCATTTTTACGGTTAATAACGGCTAGATTTTGAATATCGATACTAGACTTTTAATAAATTTTTTTTTTAATTATTACGCTTCTTTAATTTTTTTTAAGGGTTATTTTTTAAATAATTTTTGTTTTAAAACCGGGTTGTTTGGGAAGCCGAGCCCGTTTCTTTTTTTGGTTTTTTAAATTTCTTTTTTTTCCCAGCCCCCCAATTTCCAAAAAATTTTAAAAAAATTTGGATTTTTTTGCCCCAAATCTTAAATTTTTTCCAATTAGGAAAAAAATTTTGGCTTTTAATTATTTTTTTTTTTTTTTTAATTTTCTTTTCCGGTCTTTCATTTTCCGTTTTCCCTTAAATCCCTTTGTTTTTTACTTTTTTTTCCAGGGACTTCTTACTATTACTTTAGGTTACTCCGCGATTATAATGAGCTATGACCGTTTCTTTTCCCCGTGATAATTGAAATCTTTTTAAATGTCCCGGGGGGGTTTGGGTTTTTTTATACTAGTGCATATTATTATTTTGGAAAATCCCAGAAATAATAAAGCAAACCAGTTAAATTTTGTTAAGTCGCCAATACCGGGAAAAAAGAGCTAAGCTTTATCGAAGAAGCTAGAAATTTGCTCCGATCTCAAAAACTCCCACCGAGGGAAAAATCACGTTTCAAGAAGTTTCCAAAAAATAAGAAATAAAGAACATTGGAATACGAATGAAAATTTTCCAAAAAATTCAAAGAACATGCAAAAGGGCCCAAAAGGTTTAAAATAAAAAAAAAATGATGGAGATAGAACTGCGGAGTTGGGACTTTTTTTAAAAATTTTTTAATTAATAAAATTTTTAAAAGTTTTTAAAAAAAACCCAAAAGGCATTTTTTAACTTAATTTATTAATAACTTTTGCAATTTTTTGCTTGCTCTTAAACCATTAAAATACATTTTTCTATACGTCCTTTCGAATCCAATGAGCTATCGCTTAAACAATTTAACGAAATTATTAGCAACAATATAATCATCCTTTTATGACCGCCTCTGCTTTGAGCTTTATTACGCACCCCATAATTTCAAGACTTTTAGGCTGTTAATTAAGCATTATTAAATGGTTTCAAAATATTAAGTGCTCCTCTTTCAATAAATATTCATGATAATTTGGTTTATTTAGCATTTATTTAATTAAACTGCTTAAATGGGAAAAATTATATTTTTAACCTTTAAAAAGATAATATTTACCAATTGCTTGTAACGATTTATTAGCAAGAAACAAAGTAAAGCCTTGTTTATTTTTAATATTTATTTAGATAAACACTTATTTATTATTTTATGTTTATCCTAATTTAAATATAAGCAGATTTATTTAATATTTTTAAATTTATAATTTAATTAAATTCCCAGAGGTATTGTAAGCGTGGCGTATTTACACAAAGGGAGATAAGTGTTCTGAATTACCAATTTACTT
The DNA here is from genome assembly GCA_019359885.1 of Listronotus oregonensis. Classification (NCBI taxonomy): domain Eukaryota; kingdom Metazoa; phylum Arthropoda; class Insecta; order Coleoptera; family Curculionidae; genus Listronotus; species Listronotus oregonensis. The sequence goes on from JAHBCN010005293.1 coordinate 51,018, forward strand.
GGCAAGAATTTAACATTTTTTGGACCATCCATGGCCTCAGCAGCTTATTTTTTTTTTAAATCAAAAAGTATTGCTTTCCTTTAAATTTATACCCTGTAGGTATCATAAATCAGACCCTCTTTAAAATATTGTTCTCATGCTTGGGAATAGGTTCCCTACATCTCTTAGTATTCTTGATTCCATTCAGAGAGGAGCTGTTCGTCTTATCACACTTACAGAAAAGCTTCCTTCTCTTGCCCACCAACGAGCTGTAGGAGATCTGTTGCTTTTTTGTAGATATTTTCACGGCTTCTGTTCCAAGAAGTTGGTCAGTGTAACTCCTCCTCTGGCAGCTCCTAACAGAGCAACACGTAGTGCAGCTTTTATGTATTCTTTTACCATCCAACTTAAGAGACCCCAAACACTTTCTTCATTTCTTCATCCCTAGAGTATCCAGAGTATGGAACCTGCTACCCGCATAAGTTTTTCGTTCTCCTTCAATTTCCCAAAAATTTAAATTCTTTGTGAACAAACTCCCTCTTACTGCACCCAAGATACCCACGGTACGTTAGTACTCAGGCTTCAGCCTACATGGACTGTCCAAAGATAAAAAATAAACAAAATCTATATAGGTTTAAGTCATTTATTCATACGTTTATACACCAACTAATTACGAAATCTCAAAAAGTACTTGAGCTGGAGAAATTAAATTTGGCACGAAGAAGGATTATAAGTAGGAGACGTTAGCAAAGAACGCATTTTAGGAAACTTCCTTTTAAAGGGTTAAAATAAAGGGTAAAAGTTTGTATGGAACGTCGTCATTTCTGGGCTTGAAAGTATAAAAATTGGTATGTAGGTAAAAATGATCTATTTTATTATTGTTGGAACTACATTTTCTAAGGGGTTAAAATGAGAATAAAACTTTGTATAGAAAAATCGTCATCTTCTAGTTTACTTTGATATAAAAGTTGGCAACAAATTTAAATTTTATATACATATATATATATATATATATATATATATATATATATATATATATATATATATATATATATATATATATATATATATATATATATATATATATATTGCAACGGTACGTGCGTGAGATGTTTATATATGTATAGTTGTTTTTTTTTTTTTTTTTTTTTTTTTTTAACGGTATTTTTATATATATATATAATTATCTCTACACGATTTTACCACAATTGCAATTTATTTATTTGTTTGTGGGGCGTTAACGCTGATTATACTTACAATTTCTTTGGTGAATGCTCCGACCTTTGAGACGCTTCCTCAGAGTAAGTTCTGTTTGTTTTATTTGGGCTTGTAAACATATATAAATAAAAGTCTAATATTAACTTAATCACTATATTGTATTTTAACCTTTTTTTTTAAAAAAATTCAATATAAATACAAATGTACACTGGTGTTTACTTATTTTAAATTATCATGATTCATTATGAAAAAAATATCTGATTATATTTTTCTTTGATAATAATTAATCACAAATCTTTATAATAACAATAATTTTCTTTTCTTTATCAATAAAATTTAAATTTCGAAAAATTTTATTTCTTTCTTTAATTATTATTTGTGAAATGATTGAAACTTTCTCATATGCATCTATTTTTCAAATTATTACAAGTAAACACTAATTTTATTTTCCTTACTTTAAATTAAATCAAAGGTTCAAAAAATTATTTAATGTCCTAAATGCGGCCCTGGTTTTTATGTTCTCCCATCGGCAATTCAGTCTACTAACTAACAGTCATAACCACAAAAATGTTTATACTATTTACCTTATAATTCAGCTTACAACGAAATAATAAAAACCGTAGTTCTTATTGAAGGATACAGATTTTCACTAAAATCGACGATAATGTTCTTGTCAACGGCTTATTGAAACTGCAGACCCATTTAACGTCAGTCTGATATGGCTTGTTGTCGTTTGTGTATTGTTTACCACGTGAAAGTTCAATGTCCCTTTAATTACGAAAATTGGTGTTATATGGCCTTTTGTGGAACAAAATCGCTGCTTCTTCAAGGTAAATTTACTTATTTATTACTAATACTTCATTTCAAATCACTTTACTTTGATAAACTTTACTTTAAATTAAAAAAAAACTATGAAGGAATTGAATTTGTAAATCCCCAGGTCAGCTTCTGGGTATCACTCTATGACGAGGTTTCGATTGTTTTTTCTGACCTAGAGGACAGCAGATTAGTTTAACAAGCGAATTTTACAAAAAGCCTCGTTTTCGGGGGTGTTTTGCTTTTATACCCCGTCAAACAAATGAATATTTTTCGCCATCATGACATAAAATTCGACCTTTTCATGTCTATATTTAACTTAGAAAAATGGCGGCCCTGATCAATAAATTTATATAAATTTATATTTTATTATTATTTTATTCGTTTTTGTTAACTTTTGAGCGATTCTTACCCCACTCAGAATAAAGGAAATTTTATACCCTTTTTAACTATATATAATACAATCTCTCCCATAAAAGCCTTTTTCCAATATTTTTGTTTACATTGGTCTATGTCACGAAATTTGACTTTTATAAATTTGATAAATTATTATTTTTCGAATAAGCCTTTGACTAGATCGCTGAATATGCACTAAAATTAAACTTAACATAATTTTATAGAACTTTCACAACTAATGTTAGTTTCTAAAATAATACATTAATTTTACAATATGAAATTATTGACCTCCTTTATTGTCTGTTTACCTTTTTATATTTTTGGTTTAAAATTTCACTATTTATATTGTTTTTATTCTTACTTGTCCTTATAATATGAGAAAGAGGGTTCTTTTCCCTATGGTTTTTTTATGCAGTTTATTGGGTTTATACTTAGTGTTTTTTCGTAAATTCGCATAGCATCATATCACGTCATTTTCACCTTTTCCACTTAACTTTAATTGTCTTTATTTAATACCATTCCCATTCATTTGGGTTCCTCTTTGGTTATATTTTAGTTTAAGCCGATAACTATCCTATTATATACATTCCTATCTCTAAGATGTCATGGTTTTGCAAAATCATTCAATCTAAGGAATTTGGTATCGTTTCTTATTATTGAATTATCATTTTGGCAGGTCTTGTTTAAACCCTTTGTATATCCATGCATATTTTGTCATGAAAAGTTCGTTTGTTACTTATTACACATATATTTAATATTTCTATGACTTCCTTTGCTTATTGGAGTTTGCTATAATAACAAATTTGTACTTTCCGATAGTCTACGAGATGAAATTTTATTTTTTTTTTAAATCCTAGATCTTTATATTTTACAACTGTCTTATTCTGTGTTTTATAATTGTCTATATCATTATTAATCATTTTAGCCTTTTATTGATACTTTTACAACCCATTTTAGCCTTTGTATTGCCTATTTTTTTTATTTTTCCCCCTCATATGATTCTTATCAAATATTTATACTGGAATTAAATTGCTTATAAGTTACATCTTTTCAATATATATATATATATATATATATATATTTTATAAATATTTTAAATAATTTTTAAATTGAGCTGTTTGGGTTTTGAAATAAATATTTTCTATACTTTAATTTGGGGCTCTCAACGTTAGATGGCGATGTGATATTTGTTTTTTTGTTTAAGTTGGAAAAGTTATGGATGACGACGATCAAAATTTATTTCTCTTTAGGTATGTACACCGAAAAAAAAACAAAAAAAACATTCGTTCTTGTTCCCCTTTTTTGTATTTTTTTTTTATTATTCGCTTTTTCTGTCTCATAGCGCAACCAAATGTTTGTTTATTTTTTTTTTACTAGTTGGAATAGTTATGGATGACCATAAAAAAAAATTTTTTATTAACCACGTCCCCTGGAAAGGGGCGAACAAGAACCCCAACCCCACACTGAAAAAAAACTTTTTTTTTGCTGATTTTTTTTTTTGTTTTTCTGTTACAACCCAAATGTATGAACAAAACAAACAAACGTTTGTTCGCGTTTTTACTGTCTACATTAAAAAAAAAGTTTGTTGCTGATGTTTGTTCTTTAGTTTTTTGGGTGTACTTTCCCCTTAAAGACGACTGTACTGCCGGTAGTGGATGGGGTTTCTAAATAGAATCAGATCAGTCTTTAAGCAAAATTTTACTAAATATTTAAAAAGGAAAACCTTCGGTTCCAAACTAAAATTAAAAGTTTTTAACCCCAATTTTTTTCTGTTTTTAGCTTTAAATTTTCACCGTATTATTTGTTATCAGCTGCATATAAAACACCGGTTTCTTTATAATTTTCTGTAAAATCTCCGTTTTTTCACTTTTCTTTAAACCCTTTTATTAATTTTATTTTATCAAGACCACATTAAAAATCCCATTGCCTGACGAAAAAAAGCTTTGTCAGCCCCGATCGTCTGCGCAGCAATTTTAGCCTAAGTCTTTACAGCTTTTTCCGCCGTCTTCAAGACAATCGCTTTCTATTTTTTAAAAGTTAAGATCGCTCTCAAAAATAAAATAATTTATTCTGCGCTCAGTCATTTTTCTTCTTTTTAAAATAATTACTAGACTCAATTTAACTTATTTCATACAAATAAAAATTGCACTTTTGTTTTTCCCTTCTGTTCAATTATAAGTTTATAGGACTTTTAAAGATTAGGTAGTGGGAAGCTATATATCATGTTTTTAAAAAATGTAAGTGAACATTAAAAAACATTGAATTTATACACGGAAAACGTGTCTACATACTAAAAATAAAATAAAAAATTACGGTCAAATGTCAGTTTTTTATTTTTGGACATATGGGGAAAATCAACTCCTACAACACCCTATTTAGTTTACCTTTCAAATTATATTTTTTTGATAAGAAATAAATATGACACGCTTATCTACCCGAAACACCAATACATTTTCTAGTTTATAATTTTTATTAGAATACTCTGTTGAATTTACAGCGAGCTTGTGGATCGCCACAAGGGTATAATGGTAGAGTTAGAGAATGCGCTCGTTAAATTAATAACAATTATAACCAATTATGAACAGAGCCTTTGTTTACGTCGACTTAAATAGAACATACGGGAGAGTTAATTTGTCGGTGTAGTCCATTCATTAGTAGTTTATCAATTCTGAATGATTTAGTGAATTTCGAGTATATTTACTACGAATTCCCAATTCAGTTTAAGTGCCGCCAAATATTTTATAGCACAGAAAACCCTAAATATATGCATAAAGTACAAAAAGTTTTTTTTTTTCGTAACAGTGACAAAGCCTTGAAGCTTATTTGAAATAAAGATTCCTGGGGCGAGGCTCCCAAAGTTTTTGGGTGAACCTTTTTTGGAAACCAAAAGTTTTGTGGCACAATCGGTGGCAAACACAAATAGTTCTGGAACCCCCTTAAGGCAAATCCAAAATAATGTTGGTCCCCTGAAAGCATTACAAGGAATTAAAAACTAAATGGAATAATTAGAATAGTACTGAAACTGGAGAAAAATAAAATTTAACTAAAAACCCCAAAAGGGGCTGAATGAAAAAAAACATAAAACTCTCACCTTTAATTAAACCTTTTTTAAATAAACAAATACACAAAAATAAAAAGCCCTTTTCATTAACAAAAATAATTTTATTTTTTTACAATAATAAAATAATAATAAAAGTTGTGATAAAATTTGGAAAATAAAATCGACTTTTTTTAAAAAATTTAAAGCGATACATAGGGGATAATTTGATTTTTTTATTAACCAAAAAGGTAAAAT
>JAHBCN010005294.1:0-56809 GCA_019359885.1 Listronotus oregonensis
TAGGATGAATTGGTGTTGCTGGTTCATAACACTTTTGATAATTTTACATCCTACTTCTATTATTTAGATTTACGAGTTTTCGGATAAATAAATATTTTCCGACAAAAACTTTACAATTCAAATAAATAAATAAAATTCCGATGATAAATAGGTTCTTAATTTTTTAATATTATTCATTAACAACAATTTTGTTTACTTACTTGTCGATCAACTGGAAAACGTCGCAGCTTTGGCTTGCTGTTTTTAAATGGACAATTAGGGACACAGCACTTGCAAACCATTGTAAAATTTCAATAAATAGCAAAAAACACTGGAGAAACCTCAAAAAAATCGCTGAAAAGAAAAAACAAAGAACATAAACACAAAAATCACCGGACGTCAAAAAAATTGAAATGTCAAATGTCAATTTGTCTTCTTCTTCTTCTTCGAGTGTTCACCAGGGTGATCCAGTAGTCACAACTAGCGCCACTGCGGCTGGGGTCCAAAGCTCGAGTGACCACCCCCTGATTCGGATGTGCTGTCAGCCAATCGAAACAAAGCATCATAATTGGGTAAGGGCTCCCTATGGCGGGAGGTTTAAAACAGAAACAGATATCTCTTTCGAAAGTCTTACAGTGCCGAAATTAAGCAGTACTAAAGCGCTTAAGAAATTTGCCGATTTTACGAAATACAATTGTGTGAGATTGGGCGCTTGTTAGGCATTTTACAAGCACTAGGGTTTAAATGCAAAAATCGATCGCATTTTAAGCACTTTGTTATCGCTTCGGAAGAAAAAAGATCTTTATGTGCGCTTCGTAAGTGCTTGTTTAGCGTATATTTTTAAGTGTTTAATTTCTGACTGGCGGCCGTAACATTTTTAGCAGTTTGTTAGCAAAGTGTGCTTTCTGGGTTTAGTTTTAGATTTTTTCTCTGATTATTAAACTTTTAAATTAGTCATATAAAAAGGATTTTTATGAAGGAGACTTAATTTTATTAATTAAAGACGTAATTTTAAATCGAAAGTTTAAGCGTTTCGTTTGCACTGTTATTTTTAAATAGCTTCTTCGACTTTTATAATTGGCTTATACAATCAATTATTTTTAAAAATTACTATATTAGAATAATTAAAATTATTCTAATAGTTTAAATTATTCGATTAGTTCAAATTATTCAAATAGTTCAAATAATTCGAATAGTTTGAACTATTCGAATAGTTCGAACTATTCAAATAGTTCAAATTATTTGAATACTTGATTCGAAATTAGAATTAAATATAGCTATTTGCCTTGATTTAATTTGACTATTCGTACACCCCTAGTTGGGATGTACCATAGAAAATGTGATAACATACATGAGCCTGATGAGCTTTCATTTGCATGGAACCGTAAGGCAGTTAATAACTGCAATAGTGATTTCGTTGTTCAACATTTTTAAATGCTTTGAACTAAAATCTTTGTTGTGTTTAGGTTAAGATTACAAGAATAGTTTATAGAATGGTATCACTTTCGGCTTTTAGTATAAATTATATGTAACATATTATTAAAATATATATCACGAAGTGTATGAACAGCTACTAATTTTTAGTTCTATAGATAATTTAGATATTATTTTGTGGTGCCATAAAATGGTTAAAGATCATCCATCAGGACTAAAATACTTTTTTATTAGGCCTATAGACGATACGATTGGTATCAGTCGGGATATCCTTTTGAAGACCGCCTCACTGGCAATTCTGCATCTACAATAGCCTCTATTTTATCAATCTGAAATATATCTTCTTCTTCAGAAGTGCCAAACGATTTTAAAATTTTATTGGGATGTATGGCTGAATAGAATACAGGTTTTTGAGATTTAAATACTCATGTGTTACTTCCAGTTTAAGCGAAACTGCTTCCAACTTTGCCCTTTTAAGTGAAACACCCTGCATATTTTAAAAAAGTAGATTCGGCAGGAAATTCTAGAAAAATACATGTGCCATAGGCGCATCTTAATAGTCGAGGCAATGAAGCACTCAACCTCGGAATTTTTTATACTAAGACGGATCGAAATGCGGTTTTTTGCATTCTCTTTCAAACATTTTTTGTAAAAAATGTACCCACTTTGTGACTTATAGAAACCACAAATTGCATTGCTGCAGCCAAAAATGCGTTTAAAAAATGCATTTTTTTACGACGGTTTTTGGAAGATTTAATAACTTTGTAAATAAGAGTCAGAACTGGCCCAAATCGGGTTTCAGGAGGTTTTTAAGGTCGCTGATCGCTGGAGTTCAGAAATGCCGATGAACGTCATCTCCATGAGACTCTCCCAAAATCCACGCGGGGAAGGAGAGAAACTCGACGCCAGGGAGTTATTTGGGTCGCTAAATCCAAATATGGCATCGGCGAATACCCCCCGAATATCTGGTGCGCCGGAACGTGGAGGTCATCTCCGAGAGTTTTCCTGACAAGATTGCCGAAAACAACTCGAAAATCATTGTGGGGCGTTTTTTGGGGAGCTGAATCCAAATTTCACGCTTAAAAATGATCCCTTGAACACCTGGTGCACCAGAACCTGGACCCGTCCTCATCTCCGACGGTTTTTCTCACACAATCAAAAAAGACGAACCGAAAATCGTTATGGAAGGTTTTTTTGGGTCGCTGAATTCAAATATGGCATGAGCGAATACCCCCCGGGCACCGGGTGGTCTGAAACCTGGACGTGGACGTCATCCCCGAGACTAGCGATGTGTCACTTGATGAAAAATTTGATATTTGGTTACGTATTTAAAAATTAAAGCTGTTAATTAAAAAGCTAAGGTAAAGTTATAGTTAGATTGTATTGGATTTAGGTTTAATAAAAAGAAATTATAGACGCAAATTACGTAAATTTTGACTTTCTATTAATTTAATTTCTTTCCTCCTCACATAATTTAACTACACTCAACAATTCCACACAGCTATTACAGTATTGACGTCAGTCCCTAAGAGATCAGGTTTGATTGACATTCATGGGAATGACATCGATGTCAAGATAAAGGTTCCGGTGCACCAGTTGGATGGGAGGGAAATCTCCATAACGATTCTGGGTTCGTCTTCTTCGATTGTGTGAGAAAAACCCTCGGAGATGACGTTCAGGCCGAGGTTTCGGTGCACCAGGTGTCCGGAGATACGTTTTCGGGGTGAAATTTAGATTCAGCGCCTCAAAAAACCCTTATAACAATTTTCGATTTGTCTTTGGCGGTCGTGTATGAAAAACCCTTGAAGACAACGTTTAGGCCCAGGTACCGATGCATTAGGTGTTCAGAATCGTTTTCAGGCGTAAAAGTTTGATTCAGTGCCCCAAAAAAAGCCCCCACAATGATTTTCGAGTTGTTTATGGCAATATTGTCAGAAAAACTCTCGGAGATGACCTCCACGTCCAGGTTCCTATGCACCAGGTGTCCGGAGGTGTTCGTTAATGCCATATTTGGATTTAGCTACCCAAAAAACACGGGCGTCGAGTTTCTCCTCTTCCCCGCGCTTCCTAAGCTCCAGGTCGGCTGTGGGTCAATTTGAACATCATAATCGTGATCAGCGACCTCGAAAACCCCAGAGAAAACGATTTGGGCCAGTTCTGGCTCTTATTTACAAAGTTATTAGATCTTCCAAAAGCTGTCTTAAAAAATGCATTTTTTAAATGCATTTTTGGCTGCAGCAATGCAATTTGTGGTTCGTATAAGTCAAAAAGTAGGTACATTTTTTACAAAAACTTTTTGGCAAAAACCGCATTTCGATCCGTCTCAGTAGAAAAATTCCGAACTTTTGGCCTTTTTAGTGCTTCATTGCCTCGACTATAAGTAGTTTTTGAGAAAATGGCGTTCAAAAATGTCAAAATTTTATTGTTTTGTTAAAAAAAGCGAAAGAAAAGTAAAGCGATTTTTTTAATCTATTTAATGGGCCTTATTTTCTAATGCCGTAAAAATACAACTTTTGGTTTGACCGGAAGTTCGACAAAAATTAACTCTCGGAAATAAAAAAACTTTGGTAGTTTAAATGAATAACACTACCACAAGTCTAAATTTAATTTTAACACTTATTTCTTAATCATTTTGAATAATTATATCCTATCTATAAAACTAAGAGTTTTGTAGATATTAATAGTGAAATGCTAAGCTGTGAGTTTATAACTCTGGCAACTTTTTTTCTAAGGTCGATTTTTTGTGGCTTTGTTTTTTACACAACTGTTATCCCCTGTGACCCCCAATAATCAAGTCCAATGGGGTTAAGTCTGGAGACCTTGCGGGCCTTCTAACAGGACCATTGGTACCCATCCAGCGCTTTGGAAAGGTTGTGATGCAATAATCGATGGCTGACTGAAGATGCTGTTTCTCGGGTAAGTTATTAATAGAACATGGACTCGGGAAATTTAAAGAGTTGGTCTATTTATATCGACAAGTAAACGGTCAACGTTTTAAATATTTAAACTATGGTTGGTATTAAAAATAATAATAAGGCCACCTTAGATTAATTTAAAAAATATGTTTAATTTTTCTTTGCTATTCTAAGGGTTAAGATGGCGTCTTCCATTAAAATTATTAAAGTTGTTTATTTCCGGAAGTCAATTTCTGTGGAACTTTCGGTGAAACCAAAAGTTGTATTTTTACGGCATTAGGAAATGGGGTCCAATAATTAAGTTCGGGAAATCGCATTATTCTCTTTCTGTATTTTTTAAAGAATATACAAGGTATTCCATTTAAAATAACGAAGTGAGTAGCGCTTCCGGTTAAATCAGATGTGACACATAAGTGTTCAAACATTAGAAAACTACCTTCTTTCAAACCATACATCCTACTAAAATTTTAAAATCGTATGACACTTCTAAACAAAATGACAGACTTGCTAGTTAACTCGATATGTTACAAGAAAATATAAATCTATATTTATGTTTTTTGGTGATATGTAAGTATAATAAAAATAAATATTTGTTTTTAACAGAAAATTCGACGCCCATATTTTGGGACCTGTCGAGACGCTAAATAATTACAAATTGATTGCAGAAACTTTTGCTATGGATTTATATTAGGTTATTTATTTTGCCTTTATTATTTTCTTTTGTGCTAATTTACAAAAAAAAAACACCTTTAACTAACTCTTTTTGTGTTTAAATAAAATTTTTCATTTTAGTCTTAATTCAGTATTTCGGCATTCTACAGCAATTTTTAAAGTAAAGTCTTTTTTGTTGGTAATACGGTTTAAAACATTTTCTTGATAAACGGTGACGTCATACATGTCGCCTATTGAAGCGTATTTAAATTCATCCAGGACGACGGTATAAACCAGGGTTGTAACGGAGGCCTTCTTAGCGGTGGCGGAGGCAGATGCGGAGGAGAAGAGGTTCGCCTCCGCGCATGCCGAGATTAAAGGAGGCGGAGGTGAAATTAGTGCGGAAAAAATAGTAATTAGAAAATAGAAATTGGAAAAATAAAAATTCATGATATATTTTAAATGGGTACATACCATAAACACATGTACATGGTACGCTTTCAAAAATAAACTTGTAATCAAAATTGAGAAGAGGCAGAAGAGCGGCCGCGTCGGCGTATTTTTACATATTACGAGGTGGCTGTTAACTATGCTAAACAGTTTTATTTATTTTCTTTTTTTGAGTTGATGTTTAATTAGTATTTAAAGTTTTTCATTATATTATGTTGTGATTGTTGCTGGTCAGATGGTAAGAGCTTTGTTATTTTTAATTATGCTAAATTGTGGAAAATTGTGGATTTAGTCCAATAAATGAAGGAACAAAGCTGTAAATAAATCTGTACAGATTTCCCTTGTGGCGCAATTCTTAGGTCTCCGAGGATGCTTTCGAGCGAAAAAAAGTTTATCAACATTAACCCTTGGGAAAGGGCTGAAAATGGCTCCTTCAAGGCCCGAAAAATGGGTTTCCCGATAATATCTGCCAAAATATGCGAATTGGAGAATTTTTTTTAGACAAAAAATGAAGATTGCCATGAAATCTACAAAAATAATTTCTAAAATTTTTTCGAAAAATCGATAGTCTTGGAGAGTCTCCTCATTGTAGCTCTACCGCTAGAATGACGCTATATATATGGATTTACTTATAAGCGGGCGGACGAATTGTTCCATTACTCCATTACATAATGTACATTTTTAATCATTCAAAGTTCATCGGAATGAGAAAACTTGGACCTATCATTGCATATGAGTTTGGGTCCATTCTAATCTTTCTAGGATATTGAAAAAAGCGGTCAAAGTTTTTTTTCACGATATTTTGAGAGTATCTCATTAATTTATTGATATTTTTAAAAAATGGTTTGTTATTAACATTTATTTTTTATAATGAGACCGTAGCAAGTGTTCAATGATCCCATAAAATTTCCTTCACAATCTTTTTTGCGTTTTGATAAAAAATTGTTTTACCCGTTTGCATTTTTTAGCCGTTTTCGACGGCCGCTTTTGCAAAAAATATTGGTGTTGCGAAAAAATGGTAGAAACCATTTATGTAGATTTCGAGGTGATCTTCATTTTTTGTTTTAACAAAAAATTTTTAATTCGCATATTTTGGCATATATTCGGGGAAAACTCATTTTTGGGACTAGGACACACTAGATAGATGTGGAAGTAGTAGTTTCTTACTAAAAAATGCAGATGGGCATGACAATTTTTTATCAAAACGCAAGAAAGATTGTGAAAAAAAATTTTTGGGATCATTGAACACTTGCTAAGGTCTCATTATAAAAAAAATGTTATTAACAAACCATTTTTTTTAATATGAGTAAATTAATGAGATACTCTTAAAATATTGTGAAAAAAAACTTTGACCGCTTTTTTCAATATTCTAGAAAAATCAGAATGGACTCAAACTTATATGCAATGATAGGTACGGGTTTTTCCATTCCGATGAACTTTGAATGATCAAAAAATGTACATTATTGCCCAAGTAATGAAACAATTCGTCCGCCCGCTTATAAGTGAATCCATTAAGATGCATTCTATCGGTAGAGCGGCAGCTAAAATGAGAGGACTTTTGGGTCCCGTTATCTCGAAAACTATCGATTTTTCGCAAAAAATTTTAAGGACCATTTTTGTAGATTTCAAGGCAATCTTCATTTTTGTCTTAGCAAAAATTCTTCAATTCGCATATTTTGGCAAATATTACCGGGAAACCCATTTTTCGGGCCTTGAGGGGCCATTTTATGTCCTTTTTCACCTATTAATGTTGAAAATTTTTCTCGCTCGAAAGCATCCGTGAAGACCTAACAATTGCTTCACAAATGAAAACTGTACAGATTTATTTACAACTTTGGGTACTTTGAGGTCTTCACTTACTGGACTAATTATGAGGTCGGCGATATCTTCGATGATTTCCTTTCACATCCATTTTTTTTTCAGTAATATAAAAAAAATAATTAAATTAGAGTATGGTAAAAAATTGCCTTGCTAACCAGTTTTTAAATATTTTAAATAAAACAGTGAAATTAGGCTTTCGTAATAATATTGTAGATTAACTTAAAAGTGAATTAAACAGTCACAGTTTGGAGTAAAACTTAATCAAACTAGCCATACTTAAGTATCCAGGATAAACTAGGGAACTTAACCGTAAAAAATGTTAGGGAAATAAATAGGCATCAGTTAGCAACTTGCCATTCACTATTCTATGAAAAGTTTTGTGGCTTAGCATAGTTTTTTTTCGTACCCACCAAAGACATAAAATAAAAATGTAAGAAACAATATAGTTTCCATATAGTTTGCTTTAATTAGATAATGAACATATAGTTTAAAAAACAAGTTTTACGCATAATATAACCTTAAATAATAAATAAATGACGGACCTACCACTAAGATATATAACGGAAGACATTTCTAGTTTTTAGGTAATTCAATTTTACCTTTTTAAAGCATGTAATAAATTATCAAAAGAACTGACGAAATTATAAAGGAAACGAAAAATAAAAAACTGTATAATTATATGTTACCATTCTAATTTAATCCGAAAAACAATGTTGATTTAGTTCATTGATTTATCGGGCTAAAAATATATTGTTTTATAGAGGCTTGATTCGATTTGCTTCAGATATAACAAGGTATTGTCAATAAGTGGTTAAAGTAAATATAAACAAAAAATGTTGGGTCATGCTTGAGTCTAATAACTTGGTAATGAACTTGTGGTTACTTCATCCGGAACAACAGAAAAACTTTTTAATTAGAGAGAATTTTATAAAACTGTTGCACGTCAATGCCTTTAAATAATTGAACTGGGCCCCAAATTAAATTATTGGATATTTCTTTGTTTATTCTTGGATGTTAGTCTTTTAAAATATTGAATTGAATATGGCTAAATAAAACACATATTCTGCTTTATTTATTTATTTTATAAGGTGAGGTGGGGCAAGCGCACCCTCAAAAATGATGAGTAATATTTCAAAAATTCATAAGTCGTGAATTTTATCATTAAAAAAATTTCATAATTTTTTTGGCATACCACTTGGAATATGTTAACTTTATTTTAATAATATTTACAGCCTATCTTGTTAATTACTTTTTTGGCATTTTTTTTAAATGTTCACGTTCGAAAACGCACTACAACGGGGCAAGTGCGTCTTTGCATGATACAGGTCATTAAATGCATTAGTGAGACATGATGGAGCAAGACAGTCTTATACTACAACCTTTCTTAAAATATTTCTCCTATTTTCACAGAAATATCTCTACTCAATCATAGAGGGTCTACTTTTATGTCAATAAAGTACCAAGACGTATTTTGCAAAAAAAATATTTAAATTAAACAGTCCTTCAAATTGACGGGGTAACTTAACAAAAATGGATTATATAAATGTAAGAACATATTTTTATGGCATACAATAATTATCAAAGGATATATTAAAACTTATTTCACCTCTACGGCCTATGTTTGGTGTGGGTAATACGGATATAATGTCGCTTTCGGAAACAACTGAAATATCTTGAACAGGGGGGAACAGAAATACAGATTTTTTCCTTTGAAAAGGAGCTTTTTATGGTAAAATTTACAGTAATTTCATCATAAGAAATAAGATTGACTTGCCCCACAAAGAAGTTTACAGACTTTTTAGTGGAAAATATCACCAAAACCCAGTCATTTATGGCCATATCTTTCACTTGCTTGGTAACACTACTAATATCTTTTTCACTTTCAATTTCTTCCAAAATATTCCAGTTCAGGTCTTCATCTTCATATTCGATGTCATCTTCATTTTCATCGGACGCTGAATCTAAGGCTACAGGACATTTTTTTTCTTTGGTAGGTTTTTTGTTTCATCTTTCTCCTTCAGACGCTGCTTCACCTCTTTGCTGGTAATAACTTCTGCTCCATCACAAACCTTTCTTTTTGACTTTTTAATATTCTGTTGTTCAGTGCCAGTCTTTTTGATAGTTTTCAAAAGGATGAATTCGAATGAAATTTCTTGTGCTGCCATACTTGTAGATGGTTTTGGACTCGGTATTGGACTAAGACTACGGGCCTTACTTGTGGTTGGACGCATGACAGTTTTGGCATCTACATAAGCCTCTGGACTGGGGTCAAGGGATGTTTTTTGGTCTCCTGAATTTGTCTCTGCCACATTTTTCCACCTTTGAAGGGAAGCTGGGTCGTAGTTTTCTTCGGCAATAACTTTTTCGCCAAAAGGAAATATTCCCTCCTTTTTGAAGCCACTTTTAAGTATTTTTGCACTTGTTTCCAGCCACACATGTCCAATTAATTCGGAAAACATCTTCTTGAGTATTTTCATTCCTGAATATTCCCTCTGCCATTTCACTTATTTAACATTCCAAGAACCCTTAAGAGAGCGAAACACATATATATCTAGTTTCTGTAGCAGATAGGATGAGTGTGGCGGTAGCTTCAAAATGGTAATCTGCTCTTCAATTGCTATGTGGGCGACTTCTAGGGTAATATGGGTGGAATGCCCATCATAAATTAGAGTGCTGGCCTTTTGTCTCCCATATGCGAAATACACGTTTCCTTAAGGTAATTGGCGAAAATATTGGTCTCCATCCATCCCTTTTTGGTAGCGGCATATGATGTACCGGGATAACCAGTTCCCTCTGTTGCAATCCATTCGTTCCAGACCTTTAACCTTGAAAATAATTAAGGAAGGAATTTTCTTCCCGATGCACTGCAAGCCATCAGTACCTTAGTATTTTCTCTTCCTGGTCCGCTTACTGTCTTTGTCCAATTTTTCCCACCACTTTTGTTTTTTACGGGTCTGAGCAAAAGCTAGACTCATCTAAATTAAAAACCTGGTCTGGTTTGTCAAAAAAGTCTAAGTTGGTCAAAGCAGTTTTTAGCAGGGTAAAGTAATTGTGAATTATAAAGGGGTCCATTATTTTCTTCCGAGCCACCTCGACACTTTGCGTCTTCTTAATCGAAAGATGATGTCGCTTTTGGAAATTTATGAACCAGTCTTTTCCGGGTGGACCGTGCTTAAATTGGGTTTTTATACCATTTGCCACATTGAATTCTCCCACAAGGTCCAAGTATCTCACTCCGTGAATATCCGAAACCCCATTTTTCCATAATGCAGAGGGCATTGGCAATCTGTGTTTCAATTTCAAGTGGTATGTCCGGTTTATGACCAGAACTGGTGCTTTTTGCCCTCTTCTGCCTTTAACATGATCCTTGAGCATTGTCAACGGAATTTTGTACAATATACTTGCTGCCTTTGTTGTCAACGTTCCAGATTTAATATTCTCGACAGCTTGTTGTAACACCTCTCGGGTGTAAGAATTAGCTCGAGCGGTTTTTCTAATGTAGTTGCGAACCATGATGAGGCACTTGAAGTAGTAAAGATTTTTCTAAGCCCAGAAATTAATTATTACAATAGTGGGGTAAGTGCGTTAGCCCAACTCACTTGCCCCATCCTTCAAAGATGCATTTGCCCCGAGATACCGACACGATACCGACCCCCTCATTAAACAAAAAGTTGACATAAACATCGCTTTAATAATATATATTTACGACATAGAAATTGGTTAGACTTACCTTGCACATTTTTACAGACAAAAAAAAACGGATAAGTATAATTTAGGCGAATCACAGGAAAATATTTAAGTTCCTAAACGTTATTTTGGTACATATACGAAAATTATCAAAAATACTTTTCTAAAACAACAAAATTTAAACGATCTTAAAGAAAATGCCCTAAGACAACGTACGTATACTTTTTATTATTTAAAGTATTTAAATATAAAAAAGAAAAATTAAAAAGTTAAAAGTATTTACAGCACAAAAAACCATAATTAACTTTTAAAGTGACCACTATTAGCTTCTTGTAGCATTTCAAATTATCTTTCCATTGGTTTTTACTTTTTTAAAAACATATATTGTTTTTTAAACAAGTTGTTTTATGTTCTTATTTAAATCTTAATTTTTTTTGATTCATAGAAATATTTTTTTCCTTACTGTTTCAAGTGTGCCAAAATAATGTTTGCCATGTTATATATCATTTTAAATGTAGATTTAGCTCTATTATTTACATTTTGAGAAATATTTATTAAAGGTATTGCTTTTTTTGAGATAATTATCGGATCACTTATCCAATATTTTCAGTACGGACATGATTTTTTTCCTTTTGTCATGCAGTTTCGAGAAGATGGCGCGATTATATAAAGCTTTAAAATTTAATTTGATAATGTCAAATAATGTAAAAATATGAGGCAAGTTTAGGCACATTTTTTAGTTTATAAAAATATTTATTTACTATACTTTTGTGGATGTGCCAAATAACATTTTGGATAACATTTTTAATAGGAATTTGACAAATTAACATGCTAATAAATGTCTATATAACCGATAAAACAATGACAATATAAAAACATGAAAACAAACGTGAATAATGCTATTAGTCTAGGAGGAATCGGCGCATGAGTACCGAAAACTATTTTGCCTCAATTTTTTATGCGATTCTCTTTAAATTGCCATGGGGCAATCTGGTGCCATATTGCTTAAACCGAAATTGTTTAAACAATTGCAAGGAATTGTTATTTTTTAACCTAATTTTTTAAATATGATTTCTTATGAAAATTGCCATTTATGTGAATTTTTCGAATAAGTGCGATACATTATTAGTTTTGGGACCTTAGAAGCTTTGAAAATTCGTAATAAAAAATCGAGGGTTATATTTACAAAAACAAAGTTGATAATGGCAGCTCAAAGACGAAACGTTGGTGTGTAAATCTAATATCACTATCTTGTAAAACAAAAAGTAGCAATAAAAATGAAAAATTTTGTTTTATCTATTCAAATGGAGTTATAAAAAAAATAACAGTGAAATCGGGAATATTCTGTTTTTTTGAAAGTCTTCAAAAGTATTCGAAATTTTTAAACTTTTAAGGTGGCATTTAATGAGCATTAAATTGCGCAACTTTGCCTTTATTTAACCGACATCGTATTTCTTCCAGTTTCCGAATCCAATGATAAAGCTCTAATTTGGAAGACCCTGTACAGCAGTAAGACAAACTTTTTACAGTGAAGGTTAAGATATGTTCCATGTAGTTTTGTATGAAAATTTGAATAAGTAGTTTCTTTTTTCATTTATTATGTATTTAAATAAGTAGCTTTACTTTACTTGTGAGCACGCATCAAAAAACAGGTATAAACAATGAAATTTTTTTCAAATCTTAAATAAGAATACTATTAACTATTGTATAAAGAATAAAACAAATATTTTTTTATATTTTATTCATTTTTACATATATTTTTCGTGGTTTAAAAGTACCCAAACTGAAGATTTTTCGAACCTTTAAAAATGTATATTTTCAAAAATAGTAACTTTATCGTAAAAAGTCATGGAACCTTTCTTATTTCTATTTTAATAGAGAATATAAAAAAAATCAGAGTGCAAAATAACAATCCCTTTCAATTGGTTAAACAATTTTGGTTTAAACAATATGGCACCAGGTTGCCCCATCGCAACATGCATTTATATCATCAGTAGGACAATTTAGAGAGGATCGTATAAAAAATGGGGGTAAAATAATTTTCGGTACTCATGCTCCGATTTCTCCTAGACCATATATATAACATATGTAGTTAACATCTCAAATGACAAATGAGAGATTGTGTATACCTACTTGAAGACCGTGTCCTTAATTTTTTTAAATAAAAAAAAACTACAAATTTAATGCCAGAAAGCCTGATTACCTAACAAACAGTTTTAAAGATTGAGAGGTAAAAATCCGAAAAATGGACGAAGATAACAGACAAGAAATATCTGAAACACAACAGCCAAGATGTGCACACAAAAATAAATTAATGAATATATTTGAAAAATAAACACATTTGATGATATAACATAAGTGCTAAAAGAAAAACACGGAAAGTTATATCGAAAAAGAAAAACCAAGTAATACATGCCATGATGAAAGACCGAATAGTTTTAGAAAAAAACTTATTTTAAGTATATATTTCTTAAAGGTCTGCAACCAAAGGTTTCTAGGTCATGTCTATTTTTAAAAAACTAAAAATAGGCTGCCTTAAGTATAAAATTTAAAGGGTGGAATATGATCCGATATTTTCTTATACCGCTCAAGGAGAAAAATGCCGGTTAAAAGTGGCGGCTCCTTATTCAGAAAAAAAAACAGAGAACGTCGAATGTCGATTTTTTGTCACACCCACTGTAGTTAGGATTTAGTGTTTACCAAACATAATCCTGTTGGTAGAAATATCCTTTCTAGAAGAAGAAGAGAAAAAACTCAAATTCTTCCTTGCAAGTCTCTGCGGTGCAAGCGTTAGCGAAAAGTGACAGCGATGAGGAAATTATGCATCTACCGATTTAATTTAATATTTCCTTTAGCTTACCAAGTATCAACACAAAAAATGGGCAAAAATGCAGCAGACATTGAGGAACAGCCATCATATTTCCCAACATGTTTTCAGCATCCTCCGTCCCCGAACAAAATGGCTAGGGTCAACTGAGGGAAGTGCAGAGCAAGACTTCAGTAAGTTGGGTTTAACAAAATGGTATTTTTTTCACGAAAAACGCAAATCTTAAAGATCCACAAGAAAAATATTTTACCCAATTTTATAACTACCAAAAACTACTGGAAATTGCACCTCTTCTTTGCGTCCTATGGTGGGTTCTGGTAAGATGAAAAAAATACCTTCTAGCAGTATTTGACTTACATCTTGGACTTGTGAATATTTAAATGAAGTTTTACCTCATGTTTAACTTGCCTCTTTTAGAAAACCCACAACAGGTTCATAAGTAATAAAATCTGTGAGTTGCCTCACATAAAAGTTTTGAGTTTTTTTAGTAATAAATTTAATTACGACCCAATCTTAAATTTGTGGTTGCCGGTCAAGCTCATATTGAGTTTTATCTTTATGTTCCTTCATTTCATTCTTAATTATTGTAATAACCTAAATTTTCTAATCCCGAACTACATAAAGTATCCTCATTAATGGAATCTTTACTATTACTTATTTCACTTTTCTTCATAAGTTTTACATTTTTTTTTATTTTTTGGTTTTTAGGCCTTTTTTGTTATATGTCTATATTAACTATATCTTTACCAGTGATAACTTGACTGACATATCTTACTTCGTTTTTGTTTATTACCTCAAACAACTTTTTCAAACAACTTAATATAAGACCCTCGAACGAACTAGTTGATGTTGATGGCTGGTTTGTGTTTAAATCAGAATTGCTTGAAAAATAAAACAGAAAATTTGTTTCTAGTTATTTTATTTTGAAAATAACACAAAAGCAAGCACCATGATAGGATTAGGAAAATCCAGAAGAAGTTACCCACCTGTAATAGTATTTGTAAATGGAAACAGAAAATTAAGTTCAGCTGTTGACATCAATTTACATCAGAAGCATTATTATGTTCTAACAGTTCTTCGGAGAATGATGTTCTTCAGGAATGGAATGTTGTACAACTGGTTGACTTATTATGCAGAATTTCCTTTACTTTCAACATCATCTATTGCTTGGAGGAGCAACTCTTTGCTATATTTCTTTGGTCTTTCCAATTTTCGAATATAATTGCGAACCACTATAAAAAAATAAACAAGAGACACATTTCTACTAATAATATCAACCGCGGCTAGTGCACACCACTGCGCACTTTCCCCGATATGATTATCCGCACTTGCCCCGAGAACGGAAAAATATGGAGCAAGTGCAGAGTTGACACTTTCAAAACTCTGTTGCTCGGTTTAGCGAAAACTAATTATACCACTGGTTTATCCGTATTTCATAACAGAAACTTATTGAAAATAAGCTTGCAAAATTAAAATTTTGCTGAAAAAACCCAAAAAGCAACATCAACGTATAATTTCGTATTTGCAGGTTAGAAATTATAAGCTGATCAAACGGCGTAAAGTGACATAAAAATCTGGTAAAACCGCGCAATCTTTTGGCGTAAAGTCGAATCCAACCGTATTTAAAAGATTCTTATTGCAGATTTCTTTTATTTTACGCATATAAACATTTAGAAGGGCGTCATGCACTTGCCCCAATAATGCACTTGCCTCACTTGACCCTATTTGAAATCAGAAAGTTTAGCCAACACCTGCAAATAAAATTTATAATAATTGACTTCTTAGTTTCAATTCTTTTTATTGTTTAAAATAAAATTAGTGTTTATTTCTATAAAAATATTTTATTCGGAAAATTGTTCACAAAATATACTGTGAAACAGCGAGATCATTTGGGTATATTGCCTTTAATAAACACAAATTTTTATTGTTATTTAACAAGAAAAAGTCGAGCCCTTATAGTTGTTTTTTGCCAACATATCCGCAAGCATGATTTTTACCCATCTTACAGGTACAATGTTTAATACTACAAAAGATCTATTGAGAGAACGCTATAGCACAAAGTACCTTTGGTCGCTTTATTAGTTGGATAAAGTCTTAAGTTCAACAAATTGAAGGCTAATGTTGGAATTGGCATTTATATCTCTGTTTTAATAATAATATTTCTTTGTTTTTGGTGTAATGTTACATTATATACACAAAAATTTAGACAAATAAATGAAACAAAGAAGCTAAGTTAAAATAATTTAAAAAGCATCTGTTAATTGTAGCTAAAACTGGTTTTTTCCAAACAAAGGCTTAAGCCTAAGCACTAGCTTAGCATACTTGTCTAAAATTAAGCAAAATACACTATATAACTAAAGATTTTAAGATATGGAGAAAAAGAATAAACAAATTAAGGTATAGGGGTTCACTCACTCAAGGAGAGGACAAAGTGGAATTTTTGGGACTTTTCTAAATTGACCGTAAATGGTAGGCAGCCGAGAAAAAGCAATTCGTTATAAGATTAAATTCATAAGCCGACTAGCTCTTCTGTGGATGGTGTTACGTCAATGGTATTGGGGTTGATTCTTTAGGCATAAAAACAATAAGGAAGGTCTTATACAGAGTGTACTGGTGACAAGGGCAAAAATATTTTCCGGATTTATGACAAGTGGAATCGTTCTCGAAACTAACACTAATAACCAGAAATAAAAAAACACCTTATACTTAAATTACTACTTACCTAATTTTAAATAAAATAATGTTTTTAGAAACTTTTACTTTGCGCACTTCAGATTTAAGATTTTTTTAATAATTTAAAAATATCCAATTGGTTTTAACTCATCCGGTATACTGAATATCCAGTCATAAAACATTAAGGTTTATACGGGCTGATTGTTTTTGCAGTCCATTTTTTTTAAATTGGTTGTAATTATAACGTCGAATAAATGACATAATAATACATGTTATTAGGATAATGAAAGGTTTGGACAACCCGTGTCATTAGGTTATTTATTCAGTTTGAACGTAAAAAGATGATAACGATGCACTAATATACCTAGTTCGGTGTACACAAGCAGAGTAATACTTGCATGTATTTGTTAAGAATTCCTAAAACCCTTATAATTTTATCATAGCTGTCTTTGAATCATGCTAGCTAGTTAAATGCTTCGAATTTTTCAGATATGTTTTTTCAGTTTCGCTTATTTGTTAGATAATCTGTGTGCCAGGTATTTTTCTATAATATGCTTGAGTAGGTAAATTCACTGCATTTACGCTGCGTCTTGTCGATGTTCCTTCTTTATGTATTTTTGGTAGTTCATATAGTTTGACACATGGCACATGTGTCGTTGTTACTTTTTTTTTCTGAAAATAAACTTCTCTATTTTCTCTTCTACAAAAGGTTTTAATTTTGTTTTTTGTTCTTTTTTTAAGGCACGTTTATGGATCTTTCGGTACCTGTTTCCATATATTGTCTTGTAGGATTTCTGACATCTCAGTTTTGTATTTTTATGTGTTTATAACCACCGTAGAATTCCCTTTGCCTGCGGCTAAAATGACACTGCTTTTGTTGTCCTTAAATTTGATTATGGCTTTTATTTCCAAGTGTTTTATGTATGGTGTTGGTGGTTTGCTACTTCCTAGGACGCATGCTACATAATGTGCTATTATTTACCCCTTCTCTTTTAATTTTTGCTATAGTGTAGCTTTATTGTTATTTTTCGTTTCATGTTTAAGTTCAGTTTTCTTAAGTCAGAGCTGATTTTTGAAGGTTTTAAACTAAATTTACTTGATATCTCCTTATATAAAGCAAAGTTTACAAAATATATTGTATATTCTTTAAACTATGTATAAAGAGACATAAGGGTATACATTTTTAAAACTAAAATAGTAAACTTAATTAGAAGTATTAGTCTAGGAGGAATCGGCGCATGAGTACCGAAAACTATTCCACCTCAATGTTTTTATACGATCCTCTTTAAATTGTCTTACTGATGATATACATGCATGTTGCCATGGCGCCACCTGGTGCCATATTGTTTAAACCGAAATTGTTTAAACAATGGCAAGGAATTGTTATTTTTTAACCGAACATTTTTTTTTCATTGAAATACAAATAAAAAAGGTCCTATGACTTTTTTACGATAAAGTTAATATTTTTAGAGATATGAATTTGGAGACTTTTGACCCATGAAAAATGTATATTAAAAAAAATATATATAAAAAATATATTTTTTTATTGTTTATACAATAGTTTATAATATCCTTAATTAAGATTTGAATTTTTTTTAATGTTTATACAGGTTTTTTGATTGTTTATTAGGCGCGCTTACAAGTAAAATAAAGGTACAATTACTTTTGTAAAATAATTGATTTTAGGAATAAAACTTATAAAAACAAATTGTAGATAATTAAATTATTAATACCATTACTCTCTTGAACAATTTGGATAAAGTTATTGGTTTTTAAGATAAAATATAAGTGATGATTTAGGATACAGACGGGCCGATGCAGCGTATGAGTCATAGAGACGGCGATACTTAAACATAAGGGACGCATACTTGCGCTTAATAAACAATCACAAAACCTGTATAAACAATAAAAAAATTTAAACCTCAATCAAGGATATTATTAAGTATTGTATAAAGAATAACAAAATACCGGGTGACAACGAAATCACTACCCAGCCCTTTATTTTTTTGAATGATAACATATGGCTTTCAAATTTTAGGATGACATATTATATCATAGGATGCCAATTTTGGATATTATAACACGTTTCTGTCACTTCCGGTTTCACCGGAAACAACATCAACTTTGATTTTTTCAATGGAACACCCTGTATTTTTCGTAATTTGGATTCTACAGATCATTTCTGATATAAAATCTATATTATATCCTATACCTATCTCTGCTTGTTTTTGAGAAAAAGGCAATCGAAGATTTCCAAACGACCGCACATTATGCAGTTTTATGGGAAAACAAATAAATGTTATAAAAATTTTATATGTTAAATTTAATTTTTTTTAAAGACCCTATCTGTGGGGGTCATAATAAAACTAGTTTCGGCTTTACCGGAAGTGCTGCGAAAATTGACTTTTCTAATAATGTTACTTTAAAAATTTAAATGCAACACCCTGTATATTTTTTAAAATTTGGATTCTACGGCTCATTCCTAATATAAAATCTATATTATATCATATACCTATCTTTGTTAGTTTTCGAGAAAATTGTTTGCCCCTATAACTGCATAATGTGCGGTCGTTTGAACATTTCAACCGCCCTTTTCTCAAAAACTATCAAAGATAGATATAGGATATAATAAACATTTTATATCAGGAATGACTTGTAAAATTTAAATTTTAAAAAATATACAGGGTGTTGCATTAACATTTTTAAAGTAACATTATTAGAAAAGTCAATTTTTGCAGTACTTCCGGTAATGCCGGAAGTAGTTTTATTATGACCTCCACAGATAGAGTCTTTAGGAAAAATTAAATTAAATATAATAAATTTTAATAAGATTTATTTGTTTTCTCATAAAACTGCATAATGTGCGGTAGTTTGGACTTCTTTAATCGCCATTTTCTTAAAAACAAGCACAGATAGGTATAGGATATAATATAGATTTTATATCAGAAATTATCCGTAGAATCCAAATTCCGAAAAATATACAGGGTGTTCCATTGAAAAAATCAAAGTTGATGTCGTTTCCGGTTAAACCGGAAGTGAAAGACACATCTAAAATTGGCATCTTATAATATAATATATCATCTTAAAATTTGACAGCCATGTGTTTTCATTCAAGAAAATAAAGGGCTGGGTAGTGATTTCGTTGTCAACCGGTATATTTTTTATGTTTTATTTTTTTTTGTAATTTTTTTTTCATGGTGTCAAAAGTAACCAAATTTTGGATTTTTCGAGCTTTTAAAAATTCATATCTCCAAAAATATTAACTTTATCGCAAAATGTCATAAAATCTTTTTTATTTGTATTTCAAAAAAGAATATGAAAAAAATTTGTCCGGTTAAAAAATAAAAATTTCTTGCAATTGTTTAAACAATTTCGGTTTAAACAATAGGGCACTAGGTGGCGCCATGGCAATATGCATGTATATCATTAGTAGGGCAATTTAAAAAGGATCGTATAAAAAAATTAAGGTGGAATTGTTTTCGATACTACGCCGATTCCTCCTAGACTATATACGCAAAGTTACGCTCAGCAACTTTTAGTGTGAAGCAAACCATGTGTGGACATTATGCCTTTTAACGAAAAGCACAAGATTTGGCAAGAATTGGCTACTCATTTGCTCAAAGCTGATACGTAATTTCTATTATATGATAAATAACAAAGCGTTTAGAATATGCTCCACCACGCGATATTGAAAACGCCGAGAACCAAACTTAACATTTCTCATAAACTATTTTTTTGTGTTTCTTAATCCCTAAAGTATTTATGTTTTTGAACTTTCTGCCTCTCTTTTCTTTCTCTTTAAATCCCACCAAAAATACTTATGTAATATAAGTGCCAAGTTTCTATGCAAAAATCTTGTCATCTTAAAGTACTGAGATCTAAAGTTAAACCAAATTCTGTCCATAATTTTGTTCCACTTCTTTTTGACTTGGCAACTGTTTTACTGATTTGTCTGTATAACTTCTTTTTTTATTAATGCTGACTGTTAGTGATGAGCAAAGCAAGACCAAGACCAAGACCGGGCTAGTCTTGGTCTTGGTCTTGGTCTTGCAAGTCAGGTCTTGGTCTTGGTCTTGCAAGCCTAAAGAAGGTCTTGGTCTTGGTCTTGGTCTTGCACCACCCGGTCTTGGTCTTGGTCTTGGTCTTGCTGCAAGAGTCTTGCTGGTCTTGCTTTTTTTTGGTAGTAATAATTTAAACTAAGCAATCTTAAATAAAATATATATATTTTTAATACTTACAAATAAATAAATATGGAGACCATATTTTTTGCTTTAAAATATTAAAATATTACAATTTTAACCTTACATGTACATTTAATTATTTAATTAAAAAGGATATTTTAAATGTAGGGGTTTATTTATTTATAGCGCTTCATTTTAGAGATAGGAAATATTTAAATTTTCTTTGAAGAAGCATATAAAATTACAATACTGAGTACTCTGAGGGCAGAAAAAAAACTTATAATTTCAACCAGATGTGAAATTTCCATGAAAATGATTCTGATATGTAAA
Organism: Listronotus oregonensis; assembly: GCA_019359885.1. NCBI lineage: Eukaryota > Metazoa > Arthropoda > Insecta > Coleoptera > Curculionidae > Listronotus > Listronotus oregonensis. Next base: position 20,949 of record JAHBCN010005294.1, read on the forward strand.
CATTGGTTTCTAATTTAAAAAAAAAAGGTATTTAGGAAGCTTTTCACTTCAAATAAACTTTCTATGTTCAAATTAGTCAAACATTCTGCATATACAAGGTGGCTCGATAGTGCGACAAAGATCGATATATCCGAAACCGTTTATAATGGTAACTGAATATACAAAAATTATAGAAAAAATGGCGTAAAATGTAAAATAATTTTCTATTTCAGAATTTTCAAAAAAATCCACTACCACTCAAGAAAACTTCCTTATTTTTAGCTTTTAACCTAAAATAGAAAAATTATAGCAAAAAATTCATTTTAAAAAATCGCTTCCCTGTATATTATGCTGGAAATTCTTGAACTGTCATATAGGCACATTGTCGACTTAGATGGTTTTTTATATATCATTTTCGGTTTTGACAAAAATGACGTCATCATTATACTTTTGGCATTGTTTTGACTTTTCCGTCTAAACCGGAAGTGAAATTTAAAATTGTAAAAAATTAAAAAAGCATTCCTACATAAAATGACAAATATATTTTTTATTAAACCATCACTTTTACATTTATATCTTAATTTAAAGGAGCAATCTAATGATGCCACTTCTTACAGTGTGGCACAAAAATAATGTTTTCCTGGATTTTGGAAATTTTTGATCCAGTAAGTGGCATCCCTAGATACATAATTAAAAAAAACATTAGGAATAGGTAAGTAATTTTCAGATTCTATAACTTTTGTACTCTTAGTTTTTCTCTGTCGTAAACGGTTTTGGAGATATCGAGCTTTGTCGGACCATTGAGTCACAATCTTATTATTTTTGAAACATGTTACTGAATCTACTAGTTATCGTTTTTAGATAATTTTATTAAAAAACGAAGTGATCGATTTAATTATTATTTTATTAAAAAACCTGTTACTCATAAAATAATTGCCTTTTTAGGCAGTTCTCGACACATTTTTTGTCATGTCTGTATGAAATACCTCTGTATATTGAATATAAAAATTGAATATTATAATTAAAAAAAAAAGTTACAAAAGTGCAAGAGTCTTGCAGGTCGGTCTTGGTCTTGCGTAGTCTTGCACCCCTCGGTCTTGGTCTTGGTCTTGGTCTTGAATACCCCGGTCTTGGTCTTGGTCTTGCAAGCGAGAAGGCGGTCTTGGTCTTGGTCTTGGTCTTGGTCTTGCTGCAAGACCAAGACCAAGACCGCAAGACCAAGACCGGTCTCGCTCATCACTACTGACTGTTTTTTTCATTAATACAGACAGTCAGTAACAAACTTGCCAAGTCAAAATAGAATGAAACAAAAGTGGGGACAGAACTTGGTCTAATTTGAGATCTTAGTACACTTAGAGACCGAAATTTTTTGATCGGAACTTGGCCCTTATTTTACATAAGTGTTTTTCGTTGGATCCTTTCTCTTTTTTTGAGTTCAATGAATAAAATTCTGCGTTCATTTTAAATTATAAGACAATTATGACCTTAGAAAGTTAGGTTCAATGAGATTGCAAAGTCCTATATTACCCCCTAAAAATACGATATTACGGTCTTGTTTTAAGGCTTTTGGGGTAAAAATGTGCAATTTGCAAAATTTTTCTTTTACTTGTGTTCTTTAACTTATTTACATACCAAATTTTAAGTTTCTGCTTTTTCGAGCAGTGCCCCATATTTTTGATGAGTCAGTAAGTCAGTCAGTCCGTCAGTAGTAATTTTTGAAATTTTCATACCTTTATGTAGGAAGAAACCAAAGTTATTATAGGGGGAAAATAGGTAGAAACATTTCGCGTAAATACACACATTTGTACGGTAGGCCAGAACTTGGCCTGGTGTACTACCGTACGCCTGGATCGCGAAATTTTGTAAGTCTTGTTGCCTCGAAAACATCAACGATATATTAATATTTAGGCTTTAAGCTTTCATGTGCTGTCCTAAGACAAAAAAAGTATTTATAAAGTTTGATTGTTAATTATTTGCATGAGAATTTATTATTTTTAAAGATATTATTAATTCAACTAGGGGTAAGTGTAAGAAAAATTATATTATTAATCTTGCACGGGGTCATTCCGTATATATTTTAATAAAAAAAAAATTAGAAAGAAAATTTATAGTTTTTTACCTAAAGGTTTTAAAAATCTGTAAAAAAAAACAAAAAATTATCTAAAGTCCAATATTTTGCCACAAGTTACATTTTTTAAAATAAAACACCCAGTATATTATTGGATATTCAAAAAGAATTCAGCTCCCTGATTTTAAAAATATATAGTTTAATACCTTTCCGATGGACCGTTTAAATAATTTTGAAGTTTAAAAATGGTTAAAAACAAATATTTAGATCCGGATTGAAGTTTATAAAATTACACTATTTATTAACTTACTCGTAAATGCAGAGTTTAACATATAGAAAATAGAGTTCAAATTGCTCAATGGGACCATCATTTTTATCGATGCAGTCTATATAATCATTTCCAATTTGCTTACAGCATTCAAAATGTAATTTGGGTGGTCGTTGTTCAACTTTTCGATTTTTTGGGAAATTTTCTGTCCTAACTGCTCTAAGTTTGTGCTTCTTTCGGCATACACCAGATTTTTTAGATAGCCCCGTAGGAAAGCATCTACTAGGATTAGATCGGGGCTGTAGGCTGGCCACTGAATTCTGCCATGTCTTCCAAACCAATTGTCGTAACGGTCGTTTAAAAATTCTGTCACAGGGGCTATGTTATGTGGCGGGGCTCCGTCTTGGTGCCAGACTACCTGAGAGTATTCTCTACCTGACAAGTTCTCTAAAAGAGCTTCTATTTCCTTTTAAAAGAAACCCCAAATATCTTTGTCCGGAAAGGGAACGCTTATAAAATGTGGGACCTAATATTTTATTCCTTAGTATACCGCACCAAACCTGCAAACTTTTCCGGCCTACTATCGGATTACTTGTAGCTCATACGTGGGTATTTTTCCTATTAAAAACTCCTGCTGTAGTGAATGTCGCTTCTCCACGCCACAACATTTAAAAAAAAATGGGGCTCGAATTTTTTCCTAAGCACTTGTTGACAGTATAAAACACGTTTACACTTATGCGCAGCATCTAGGTTTTGCACAGGCAAGATCTTGTAACCATGTGATTTAAGAGTTTTTTAAAATTTTTTCTGTGATACCATTAAATAATTATGAGCATCTTGAATGGAACGGGTTGGATTTTCTAAAAATAATACTTATAAACCTTACCCTTAGTTGGTCTTGCTACCTTTAAAAAACAATAGAATGTCTAACTCTTTATCTATTTTTTTATGTATTTTTTGATGGCAGTTGCAAATTAGAATATAGTTGCCCAAATTCTTGGCGCGCCCTGTATGTTTTTGAATTATTTTTATAAAATAAACGTAAAAATTTACACTTTTTTCCTTGGTGTAAATCATTATCGGGTGATAAAATAACTACAACAATAGCTTTTTTCGGGTTTCGTTTTACGAACGATTCTTGAACTATCCGAGAACGGCCCAGAACTGTATGCGCGGTAGCTCAATACTTTGAATCGTTCTCTGATAGTTCCAGAATTATCAGGCATTTGAAAATCTCGAACGCAATCATAATCCACCGATACGGACGGTTCTAGAACTGTCCCAATGTAGTCCTAGAAAAACGCGAACTCAGGATTAAAAAGTCCGAGAACAGTTCTTTAAAACCCGATCAGGCAATTTGGAACTGCGCAAGCGCCGGACAGTTCTAGAACAGTAATTTACCGAACCCGAAAACAGCTATTATGGCATGTCAAATGAGAACAATTGTGTAATTTCATCTTTAATCCACGGCAAACATTAATTTTTAAACCTAAATATTTCCTAAAGTCTCATCAAAAAGATATAAAACTATATATTTTTGCAATCAGGGAAATGAGTTCTTTTTAATTGTCCAATAATATACTGGGTGTTCCATTTAAAAAAATGAAACTTGTGGAAAAATATTGGACTTTTAATGGTCTTTTGTTTTTTCTAATAAGATTTTTGAAAAGGTCATGTAAAAATCTATAAATTTTCTTTATAGATTTTTTTTCATATCTTTAATAATAAAGCCGCAATCATATGGGATATATACGGAATGATCCTGTACTTTGAACAATACAATGTTGTTTTTATAGCGACCCCTAAACCACCTACCCAATTAAAACAGTTAAAACCATAATCTGTTTTTAGCCATTGGTAATTTAAATTTCATTAAAGAAACAGATTATAATTTATGAGCTAGGTGGCGCCGAAGTTTGTTTAACACTCAAAAATTATGTTAATATATTCAAAGCAGTTATGTGAGGTACCATTTATTAAAACCAGAAAATTATTTTTTGACATTATTTGTGCATTTTAATTCATTACTTTTTAACGGGGTGCTTTAAAACTATAAACCCAAATAAAAGAAATTTAAAAATTGACTTTTATGATACATAAAGTTTACTTTATTATAAATGGTAATTCTATTTAATTATTAAGGTCAAAAACAAATAGGCATGGTTAGATATTTAATCAAGATTTTTAGTTTTTTTTTTAATTATTTAAAATAGGTATTTAATTAAGTTGTAGAATTAGTATTTTTTTAAATTTATTTTTAATGACAACGTTTTTGAGAATTTTTATTATTATTGTTTTGTTTCTTAATTATAATCTAATTTTTAAAACGCATCATTTTATTTATTATTATTTAATAAATAATGCTTTGCCTTTTCTGGCTAAAAATTATTTTTATTAATTTCAGTATGTTTACGGGTATGCTTGCTTATTCAAACAGGGACAAACGGGGCAACAGAGTGCCCTCAGATGAGGTTACCTTTTTTTAATTTTTAAAAGATAAGTCGTTCTTCATAAAAATTAATTATTTTAAACATGCTAAAAGTAAAAATAATTGTTTTTAATAGAGGGAGTTTAAAATTTTTAAAAAACGTTTTTAAATTTAAGAGTAAGGTCCCCAGATTTGTTTAACATATAAATTATGTTAATATATTATATATTATGTATATATTTTTAAAATAACAGAATATATATTTTTTATATTATTTGTATTTTAATTATTATATTAATGTTTAATATATAAACCAATATAAAAAAATTTAAAATTATTATATACATAAATTATTTATTATAATTAATTTATTAATTATAATAAAAACAAATAGATGTTAATTTTAATAAGATTTATTTTTAATTATTTAAAATATATTTAATTAATTTAAATTATATTAAATTTATTTTAATAAATTTTTAGAATTTTATTATTATTGTTTTGTTTCTTAATTATAATCTAATTTTTAAAACATATTTTTTATTATTATTTAATAAATAATGTTTTTTTAAAATTATTTTATTAATTTATATTTTATATGTTGTTATTAAAACAAAACAGATGTAGATAATTTTTTAATTTTTAAAAAAATAATTTTTAAAAATTAAATTTTTAAAAATTTTTTAATAATAAAAATTTTAAAATATTTTTTTAAATAAAATATATATATATTTTTATATATATATATATATATATATATATATATATATATATATTTATATATAAAATTTTTATATATATATATATATATATATATATATATATATATATATATATATATATATATATATATATATATATATATATATCGCATTACAGAAAAATTTTCCAAAAATTGGCGTATGTGAAATATTGCACGAACAACTTCTCCATCCTTATCACTTACAAAGAGTGCAAGTACTTGCGCCCAAAGACTTACAACCAAGAGTTCAATTCTGTGAATGGATGCAAAGAAAACGTCGGCAAAATTGCTTGTTTCTTCGAAGAGTTTTATTTACAGATGATGAAGGGTTTACACGTGAGGGTATTGTAAATTTTCATAATACCCATGTATGGGCGGATGAAAATCCGCCGAAGCACGGTTCCAAGATAAATTTTCGATTAATGTGTGGGCCGGGATTATGGGCGACCTATTAATAGGACATTATTTTATGCCCCAACGACTCAATCGTCAAACGTATTTAGCATAGATTAGATAGATTAGAAATGTGTACTTTAGTATCTTAGTTCGTGAATGGATAGGACGAGGAGGTCCTACGCCTTGGCCTCCTCGTTCCCCAGATCTAAATCCATTAGATTATTTTTTACGAGGTTTTCTAAAAGCTTTAGTCTATTCAAGGCCTATTACTAGTGTAGAACAATTGGACGAGTAATAGAAAAGTGTCAATACATACGAAATAAACAAGGTATTTTTGCAAGAGTGAGAGCATTAATGAGAAATCGTTTAAAAAGTTGTATTAATATGGCTGGAAGCCATTTTGAACATTTGGTTTAAGTTTGACTGTTCTTACGGAAGTTAAAACCCTACTTTAATGCTTTCTTAATAAAACACACTTTAGTTAGTAATAATCTAGTATTTTCTTCGGATCACTCTAACTCGAGGACTGTTAGTCTGGCAAAATTTTCCAAGAATACCTTTTTTATGTAAACAATATCAGGCTTAATTCGAAATTAGAAAGTCAAAAAAGTCTAACAACAAAAAAATAGGGTCAAATTAAATTGGGTACGCCCCTGTCCACGCACCACTGCTTAAAATTTCAATTACGCAGTTGGTGGCGATTATTGCTTTTATCAAAAGTAACTCGTATACCAAATTTCATAGCTCTATCTAACAGGGTTCCCGAGATAAAAAATAAAAACCAGTTTTTGTAGACCATCTTCAAAGGGCCATAACGCCCTTAGGAGGCATTTCCAGACATATGTTCATATGAACTTTTTTTCATATATTTTTGTGTAGAATCACCCTATAATTATTTATTGATTATTATAATTTTATTTATAATAACCCAAGAACGTTATATCGTCACAAGCACTAAGGTCAAGTAACCTGGATACCCAAACTTCTATCCACTTTTCAGGAAATGTCTGTTGAATCGGCAGGACATCCATCTTGTTGAAAATAAGCTTTGCACCTGTAATTTAAAATTTTATTTTCAAGTTTGTGACAGAAGAAAACGTGTTCAACGTGTCTTAGTATGGATTTTTATAATTTGTTTAACAAAATAGAGACCAGTTATTTAGTTGAAAGTAATAGCGCTCCAAACATTTAATTTCCTGAACTTTTAACTTCGTGAAGTAATAGAAATATCTGAATTTTCTTGTGACCAATACCGACTGTTTTTTAAAACTACGACTTCGTTTGTACTTTAGTTACACTAATCAGTAAAAATAATATGTAACGGTCTCTCTTCCAAAATTATTTTCCCAATATCCAGATAAAAACCAACCGATACGCATCATTGCCATTTTTAAATGTATAGTATAGTTTTTGGCATGTAGTCTATGTGTCTAGTGATTTTTTAGCCTCTTTACGGTTTTCACATTTTAGGTCTAATTAAATTTACGTAAAAGTTTTTTTAAGCTTTGTCTCTTCATGGGAACTTTAGGACATTTTTGATGAAATATCTCGTTAAATGCCTCACTACATGAAATATTACCAGTGCCGTAGCAATTAATTCAGTAAATTTGATGCTGGAAAGTAAGTTTTTCTTAAAACTTAAAGAACTAACAGTTCTATTTTAAAATTATTACATTGACGTTTAACATACCTGATTTATAATGTAATGTCTCTCTGGCATGCATATAAAAAAGTGAATACCTAAATAACACCATATTAGGGCATTAAAAAAAGATGCATTTTTGGAAATAGTAAACGTTTTAGGTTGTGACTGTAAACGATAAAAAGTCAAAAGGTTGAACTTTCTGTTACCTTTAATAAACTTATTAGTTGTTAAAGTTTATGCCACAAGTCACGAGATACAGGGGACTTATTAAAACTCTCTCTATAAATTTTAACACATGCAAATCTTTCTACTCATGAGATATAATCTATAATCTGTAAATATTTGATGTAAACAAGGGTGCCAGAACAAGTAACATAAGATATTAGATTATAGGTTATATCCAAGGTCTTGTACTACCTTTGGATTGATTTGATTACGTACACCTGGAATCAAATAAATTTGTAATATTTGGTTAGATCTATTGTACCAAACTAAACTTATTCAACTGTTTAAATGTTATTTTAAACTGGCCAAACATGTATAGTTTTAAGGACTACTACCTACACACTTTAACTTATATTAAAAGTTTTACAACATTTTTCACATCAACTTAACTTAATCCAAATTCAAAACTAACTGCCTCGAGCCACCCTTAGCTTATGCAGTATAGCCATGCAGCAGGACACTAAATTTCAAAACCAAATTATGCTGAGGTTAGTCAGAAACTACATCATCATAAAACTATGATCTTTAACAAAACCGTCTAGTCTTCCAAGAAAAGCTTAAGAAAGCAGTCTTAAAAAGAGAAAAGAGAAAAACCCAGGTGTACTCAAACAAAAGAAAGCCCTGTTATGAAATATGGCCAAAATAGCTTTTAGAGAATTTGTTAATTTTTTTGAAAAAAAACTTGATTAAAAATTTCAACGTTTTATAAAATTTAAAAATTTAGTTAATTAAGAAACATATAGGCAAGATGGTGGCAAGATGGGGTACTTAAGGTTTGAAGATCAATAAAAGCAAAGTTTTTACACTAAGATAATCGTATTTACTTTAAAATTAACTATTGTTTATTATTCATTCTTCCAACACTTGGTGACATTAGGAACTTGTAGTTTGTTTTCTTTGGGATACTCGCCTACTACTTTTTGGAAAATTTTTCAGTCCAGGTCCCGGGATATAATGGAACCTGGACTGAGGAGGTTCCATTTTCCAAAAAGAAGTAAGGCGAGTATTCCAAAGAAAACAAACTGAAACTTGAATCCGCCACAAAACTATAGAATCACAAAAGACAGGCATTATTTGGGCAACCGAAAATGAGCCCATAGGAATATATCAACCAACCAGTATCAGGGATACAGACTTGTGGAACAAACAAGACTAATGGGAGAATTGGTATAAAAGATAATGGGAGATTAGGGACAAAAAGCCCAAGAGGCTGCGCTGCCTCCGGTAGTGAATCAAGACGGCTCCCATGGAAGATGAAGAAGAAACTATAAAACATATTTGGGAACTTTTAGTTTTCATTTTAGAGAAAAAATATTAAAACCAAAAAAAGGTGTTGTACCCCGTCTTGCCCCATGGTGCTGGTAAGATGGGGTACCCCTTTGGGTAAGATGGGGTAATAAGGATTATAAGACAAAATAATGATTATTTGTACTAGCAGAACTCGCAGACGTGAATGGCTTTGTCATCATCATCGTTGATTTCTGCACAGCTATTATGTGTCATTTTTCCAATTTAAGCACGATATCAATCCTTTAATGGAAATAAAATACAGCTCCATAAAATGACTTGTCTTCCTTTTCTGCACATTCACTTTTTGATAATGAGAATCTTGGTGGTTTTGTTGATCTGCTACCGTTCCATAATTCTTTATTTTGAGATTTTGTATTAGACCAATTTATGTTCTTTTCATTTATCTCTTTTTTTTTACTGCGCAGCGACTTTTAATTCTTCTTTATAATAGGGTGTAGTCATTATCTCATTTTGCCCCACCGAGTAATTTTCTGATAATAATCTAAAAATTAACTTTCATTAATCTTAAACAAACAAAATGTTTACCTTCTTGTAGGTTACTATAACCATTAGTGACACACAAACCACAGTCACGTATTAATTATAATTAATCTACCGGGTCGTCTGTTGCTGATTCTGTCTTTGCATTAGTTAATATCGTCTCAATGTTGGGAAGTAATCCGATTACCTGGTTGACTTGAATAGGGATGAATTTCAACCCCTTCTGAAGTAGATGGTACACTCTTCTTTTGTTCTTGTAGTCTGTGCGATGTTCTCTTCCAGCAAACAAATCAGAAAACAAATCTGTTACGAAACAGGCAGCAATTATTTCATCGCCCCAGTCGAATTCCTCTCCCTTTCCTCTTGCAATTAGATTGCAAAGAATTAGATCTCGGCATGCAAAGTACTCTTGATCTGCCAATGGATGTATTATGCCCTCGAAGAAATGGTGTAGACCGCAGGCATACTCTGGAACCGATTGTTCAGTAAAGATCTTAGCCCAGCTAATAGGAACCTGGAATTGACTGTGGAGGGTGGAATGATTTCGCGTCTTTGTTTGGCTTTTAAGCTCCTTATACGCAATAATGGATTAGACATTTTATCCAACAAATAAGAATTTTTAAAACTGATTTATTGGTTGGTGGGCAGAGGACATATAATAAGCACATTGCAGTAAAACAGTTTTTTCGGATTATTTTGACACGCGTGCATTGAACGATGCGTGAACAAGCGTGATTGGTTAGTTTAAACCCTGAATTTGTTGGCTACCCCGTCTTATTAACGTAGACTGTACTTTTAAAAAAATCAATAATGTTTATAAAGAGTAATATTTTTTTTTTAAATAAAAAAATCAGGTCTATTTGTGGTATACAGTATGTCCACGGATAAACATCCCAATAGAACAAATGGACCTAAAATTTCGTTTTTTGACAAAAAGTCATTCTTAACAAAAAGTTCTGCATCTCGAAAAAATGTAGTCTACGAGAATTTTTGATTTTTTTATACAGGGTACCTGAAAAATTAAAAAAAAACATGAATTACCATCAAGAATAAACTAACTTTTTTTTATCGTTTTAAAGTACAGTGGCAAATAAAAAAAGTTTTGAATCATATTCAGTGCTTACATAAGAATGTGTTTGACTCGTTTTTCAAATTGCCGTCTAATGTGATCATAACTTTTTTTCACCTCCTCGAGGGAAATCATTTGTACTGACTTTGTTTCAAAATATCAACATTATTTTCAATGGGTTGCTGAAAAGTTAATTGCTTTAAACGGCCCCAAAGGTACGCGTCTAAAATCGTGAGGTCAGGCTCCTTGCAGGCCACATAACTGGACTGTACCGGCCAATCCATCGATCTCCAAATTTCATGTTGAGCCACTCTGTAACTTCGCGTGTACAATGCGCTGGACACCCGTCTTGCTGAAAGTACATTTGTACCCTGTACTGTAATGACAGCTCATCTAACTTATCCGAAAAAAAGGTTTGTAGCATTTCCATGTAAGAATATACCGCTTGTTGAAAAAGTCGATCTATCAGAGAATAAAATAAGTTTGTGAAATTGGTTATTTTCATTTAAAATTCAGTCGTTTCGTATGGTCTCCATTTCTAAAGCTTGATTAAAATGCGGTTTGAATGGGTAAACCTTATTTTGTTTTAATATTTTTTGAACTTGACTTTTTTGGACGATCTGCAAATTTTGGGCTCGTTTCCTTAGTGAGAGAAGTGGGTTCTCCGCAGCAGATTGTAAGACCACAACGGTAGCTGCATCATCCTCATCAAACAGTTTCTTCTTCCTTTTTAAGTTTTTCACCGACCCCGTGTGTTTGAATTTCTTGATTAATTGCCGAATTGCATACGTCGAAACATAAACTCAGGTAACTTTTAAATCGTTCTTGTACATAATTGAAAGAGTTTTCACCGGTACCATAACACTGCACCAAAAATATTTTTTGTTCATCTAACAGCATATTTATTTTAATATTTTAAAACGAGATTTTGGACAACTTCGTGACATTAAAATAATATCATGACGTTTTGTCAGTTTTTTTTGTGATAAACGATACCTGAATTTCGTGGAATAGGTGAACAAGGTAAAACTAGAAATTGTTTAGTAAAAATAATACACGCATTAATAGGATGCTGGAACAGAGAAAATCCCGAACTCAGAACTCCTGCCCATCCCATTCCTGCCCATTTCGTATTTTGGAATAATAGGACTTCTTTTGAGAACACATACAACAGGAATTTATACATGGAAATGCTACAAACCTTTTTTTCGGATAAGTTGGATGAATTGCTATTACAGTACTGGGACAAATGTAGCTTGGGTTTTTTAGGTAAGCACTGAATAGGATTTAAAACCTTTTTTTATTTGCCATTTTACTTTAAAACGATAAATGAAGGTAGTTTATTCTTGATAGTATTTCATGTTTTTTTTTTTTTGGGTACCGTCTATAAAAAAATTAAATTTTTCTCGTAGACTACATTTTTGCAGAACTTTTTATCAAGAATGACTTTTTAACGAAAAACGAAATTTTTGGTTCATTTGTTCTATTGATATGTCTATCCGTGGATATACTGTATATTACCTCATTTAACGATCTCAAAAACCAATAAGAAAAAAGTTACATTAATTTACTAGTACTGATTGCTTAAAAATTACGAGTTTGTGGCAAGCTCCTAGTCGGGCCACGTCGGCGACATGTGTTTCATCCTTGTTAAGAATGGATATATCCGCTATGGAATATTTAGACACCCTAACTAGAAAACACAACGTTAAATGTAACCTTTATGAAATAAACAAATCTTAGGTATGTGATGTAAACAAAATTTAAGTGGAAATCAATATTTTTTATCTAGAATTCAATAAAATTATGTAAAAATTAAGACTCGCTACATAATTTAACTGAAATGCTGCATTTTTTGGGGCATACCTAAACGATCTTTTACATTTTTTCGTTTCCCTAATAAGCTCGTGGGTGCAAAAAATGCGACCCTTCTGCTTAAATTGAACCAGCGGACATGTAACAGCTGATTATTTTCTTATTTATAAAGCATCAAATTTTGGCGACATACCGCGTTGAACATTGTTAGGACAGTTAACATACCGGTTTATTTTCGCGAGAAGCGGTAACGTAGGGGAAGGTGTTCTGACGTCAGTATCTCGTCTTACTTTTCCAGTATCTAGCTATCGCCACTAGTCAGGGATTAATAATGGTTATGTCAAATTTAAATTTAAAATAATAGAGGATTCGCGGCTTTTCTATTGTTTGTTCTGTGATGTTTTGCATGGTTTAACAACTATTGGATTGCGATTTTTTGGTTTATTAGTTAATTCAAATGGATGAATTAATAAATTATATTACAATCATAAAGGAAAATTTTACTTATTATAGTTGACTTGGAAACAGCTAATATCTATTAAATGAAAATTTGGTTTATATATTATCTTTTCGACTTATTTCTTAACTCTCCAAAGACCTTACATTTAAATTTAAACTTAAAAATATATTAAACCATTAGTAGTAAGTTGACCGTTTCGTTTTTGCGAGGATGGGCGGGTTAAACACGGTTAGAATGGTGGGGGAAAGAACTGCTATCAACCAGTAGTTAAAAACGGTAAGTCGCGAAAATATCCTTAAGATAATATTTTAAAATTGGGTGGCCTGCTATAGCAGATAGTTGCCTTTTTCAAAACCTATTTCTTGGCAACTTTCTGTTTAACATGAAGTAACTGAAATTTATTTTTTTCAAATATTACCCTAAATGTTTTTCTAGCCTATCAGATTTGCCTTAAAATTGTCTTTTTAACCCTGTGTCAACAATGTGACATTTGCGTTTAAAATGGCGTCAAAAAAACATTTGCTGAAATAAGCTTTAGTAGGCAATATGCTTATGGTTACTTAACTAACTATAATTACGTGTGGTGGGCTGTGATTTCGAAAGAACAGATGATATTTTCAGTATGTTTTACGTCGTTTTGGCCTAGTTAATATTAGTTTTTGGTAACTAGACTTTAGGTATTTCAAAAATAACTCCAGAAGAAACTCGCAGTATTATGAAAAAACAATAGAAACACTTTATTTGTCCATTCTATAAACCAATAATTTTTCTACCATTTTTTATTGATTCGATCATCATTATTAATTTAACACCGTCAATGACAGATATTTTTCATTTGGTTGCCAGACAATAAATGTTGGTATAATTGCTGAAGCAAATTAAAGATGTTAATTGCATTTCGCAAAAATAAAAAAGTTTTATTTATCAAACAACTAAAATTATGATGCTCTTATTCTGTTTTCCAAAATACTGCGAGTTGCTTTAGGAGTTTTTGTCAAAATATGAAAAAAAAAAAACAATGCAAAACATATTAACATCTGTTCTTTTGAAATCAGAGCCCACTACACTTTATTATAATCCAAGCTATCATGGCCTACTTAAGCTTATTTAAGTAAATGTTTTTTGACGCAATTTTAAAAGCAAATGTCAGATTATGATACATGGTTAAAAAATAATTTCAAAGCAAATCTGATTGGTTAGAAAAACATGGAGGATGGAGTTTGAAACAAAAAGGAACTTCAGGATAAACCGAAACTCGCAATATTAACTTATTAGGTCTTAAAAGGGACAATTGTCCGTAAAAGAAACCCTTCCAATTTCAGAATGAAATCTTTGCAAATAAGAAAAGAATTAGATGTTACATATCTGCTGAGTTACCAGGTATAACAAGGCTAAATAATCTTCATATTTTAATCCATGTTCTACTTGCTCAATAAGTTAAAATTTATGTTTATTACGTTCTTGTCAATAACAGTACTCTATTATGGAGGTGTATTTTTATAGTTATGTTTGTTTTTTAAATACGTGTGTTGTTTATTACATTAATTAATTTTTTTATGAAGAAAAAAAAATAGTCGAAGAAACAATCAGTGTCCAAGAAAAATGTGAATCAAGTAAGAGTGTCCTATATAAAATAAAACTATAGGAATCCCGTTAAACCCCAAATATAAATTATGAGTTTACTTAATAAGTTGCGATTTTTTAATTGTTGTAAGGACTAAAAAAATCGTTTTTTTTTAGTTAAGTCGTTTAAAATTTGGATTAAGTTATTTACTGTCCCCATAAATTTAAATTTTTTAATAGGTACTTTTATTTTTGGAATATTTCTTAAAAGCCTCAAAAACAACCATCGTCATAATTCTTACTTATAATAGCAAATACAATATTATGTACATAAAGGTTGTTTGTAAGAAATTTTGAAAAATGAAGTTAAAAAGCCCAGGTAATACTTTGGTTACGCTGCATAACTTGTAATTTGCCCGTGACAATACCTAAAAAAATATGGTTGTATACCGTGCGGGCTACTTGAGGTACTCCAAATAAATAAATAAGTTTTATATATTATTCGATATTTTAAAAAATAGGTCTAGCAAAATTATGCAAAAAAAACAATTTAAAAATTAGGACAAAAACTACTTAAAGAAACATGAAACTTAACTTAGTCGGCTTTTTGTCAATCTGGATAAATATATTTTTATTTCCTCTCCTCTCTCTGTCTCGGTGTATGTTGCAAACAGTATTTCATGCTAATCTGTTATCAGGATGACTTTCCTTGTACTTTATTGTGTGTTTTCTTTCTCGTGACAAAAAAATACTATAAATTCCACTTTATTTTATTGGGCGAAACCAGAGCTGGGTGGAATCGAATCCAGAAATCGATTCCTTTTTAAGGATCTAAAGGCTAAAATCGATTACTTTTTAAAAATAGGATTTGTGATCCGGATTCTTTATATAATTTAAAAATGATCCGGAATGATTCCTTTTTAAAAGGATCCGATTCCAAAAGGTATGGATTCCTTATATTTCTAATTTGAGACAAATCGGTTTATAAATGCCAAAATCCGCCATTTGGAATACGCCATTTCTAATTTCCAAATTTTGGCCTAAGATTACAGATTTCCCAATTTTGACCTAGCACCCTCAAGAGCCCTTAAGTATATCCTGAATCTAAGGTAAATAAGTTAATAAATGCCAGAATTTGCCATTTTAAATCTTCCATTTAAAATTTCCAAATTTTTGCCTAAAATTCTTAATTAGCATCACATTGATTTTTGAAAATAAAAATAAAGAATTTTAAAACATCCGCCCATTAAAATTTCTAAATAGGAAAACACAACTAACATGCCATTTTTAACCAAAATATGTTGTTTTTTAGGTCCAAAAAACAACATTTAAATGAAACTTTTTTTTCGTAACCGTAAAGGGTGGCATCCAAAAAACGGGCATAAATTATACTTGCATTTATCTTAAAAGTTTTGATTGCTCGATCTTTATCATTTTTATAATATGTTATCCTTGAGATAAACCTAAGGGACTTTTAAATGGGACAATTTATCATATCTATTCTGGGTATCTTAAAAAAATTATTTAAAATTGTAATACATTTTTATATAATATTAATATATAATAAAAACCTTATAAAGATCAAGCATCGCAAGTTTTGGAATACAGTTCGAAAAAATGTTCGACTTAAGGGTGGTTTTATGTTGACCTCAGAAATAACATTTGGATCCATCCCAGCTCTGGGCGAAACATTGAACTGAGTGTTTCTTTTACTGTAACATTATCTTCAAAAATTTGGTCTGCATCAGTTAGCTTAATCTCGTCGGGCACGTTTAGTTGCTATTCAATATGATCTTCAACCCTCAATTTTTCGGAACTCATTGCGATATCATAGTCACTATCGTCGTTTTCTTTTAAAATCTTGCGTAATTGCTCATTGGTATAAGATTTACGACTTACTATTAACAAAATAGTCCCCTCTACCTTAACTTAAAAAAGCGTAAAAAATACTAAAATTATGGAGAAGCATAAAGCAACATATCAAAAAACGAGCGTCGATCTGTTTTTAACCCGAAACTAATAAGCCTGTGTGGGGTAACTGCGTTTGAGTTTTTTGGGCCACTGAATTCAAATATAATATCAAAAATTACATTCGACGGTTAAGAAGGGCTAAATTCCCATTTTTTTACCCCTACACCCCTAAAATATATATACATTTCGCTAAAAAAAGTTTAATCCCGGTTTTTAATGGTATATATAGGTTTTTTGTCACTAAATTCGAATATGATATTAAAAATTACATATAAGGGCTTACAAGAGCTAAAAACACCTTTTTTTTACAACACACACCCCTAAAAAATACATTCCGCTAAAAAAAGGTTTTTTTCCATTTTTAATGGCTCATGTGTTTTTTTCGGCCACCTAATTCGAATATTACATTTGAAATTACATTTAAGGGCTAAAAAGGGTTAAATTAATTTTTTTACACCCTACACCCCTAAAACATACATTTCGTTAAAAAAAGTTTTTCTATCTTTTTAATGGTACATAGGTTTTTTGGGCCACTGAATTTAAATCTATTACCAGGAATAATAATAAAAGGGGTTAGTTTTGTTTAGTTTACCCCTATTTTAACTTTTGTTACCCTATAAACATTATTTTTTTTTTTAAATTACTAGTTTTTTTGAAGGGATGATGTAGGTTTATTGGGTCGTTAAATTCAAATCTCAAGTCAGAAACGATAATCAAGGGGTTGAATTAAATTTCCTGTTTCTCCAAAAAATTTTAAAAAGATCTTTATTTAAATACGAATTTTTTAAAAACGGTATCTTTTTTGTCTTACAGGTCTTATTTTTTTTTCTGAACCCTAATGCTATTTTATTTTTTTTTTTGCTTTTGCGTTTTATTTTCTTTTTTGGGTCACGTTAATGCATATAAAAAAATTATGTTAGATTTAGATTTTCGGAACATTTTTTTGGGGTGAAAAAAGGGTGAATTTAGCCCTCCTAAGCCCTTAAATGTAATTTCTGATATTAAATTTAAATTAAGTGGCCCAAAAAACCTATATATATATATATATATATATATATATATATATATATATATATATATATATATATATATATATATATATATATATATATATATATATATATATATATATATATATATATATATATATATATATATATATATATATATATACAATTAAAAATGGAAAAAAATTAAGCAAAATGTATTTTTTGGGGGTGTAGGGTGTAAAAAAATGGGGTAAAAAACAGCCCCTTTCGTAGTGTCCAATATCCCTTTCCGACACTTTGTAGTTGATCTGTTTCTAAAGAGAATTCAAAAGGTTTCATCTCGATTCATGTACTTCCAAAATCATTTCAAGGTTAAAAGTGTTTTTTGACAGCTTGACCCGTATTAATTTTATCTTTTATATTTTACTGGTTCGTTATAAAGTAAAATCTCTAATGGGACACCCTGTATTATCAAACCTAACTAGTTTGATCTTTTTTTAATCATGGGTGACCGCAGCACCGCCAAGGAGCGGAAATGTAGATGCTATTTTTATCGATACATTTCGGCAACTTAAGGGTGGTCTTCAATTAGTTCCGAGGCGCCTCTTCGGTTATAAAGGTCTTTCTTAAAACGAGCTAATGACACCGGATGACAAATTCATCAACAATATAAAGAAACCGCTATTAAGCATTATGTTTGACGGCAATTTCTTTGTCGTTTGTAATGTCCTGGGAAACATTAGCAAATTACTGATGCTATCAAATTCTACGAGAGATCATTTTTGTCACTAGTAGTGATTTTTTGTTCAGATTAAAAGCGTAATTATGCAACAGGTCTCAAGTATATTTTAAAACAAATAATAATTTAGATGTGATTTCTGGATTATAATATTACATTTTAATTTTGGTTGTAACGCACATACTTTAGACTTGATGGGAAATTATAGTTTATTTTAATTAGTATTTTGTTATAAAAATGGTAAAAAAATGTTTATCAAAACGTGGAATCAGTTTTTGGGGAATAATGAATTCTTAATTAAAAGGGTATTATGATTTTTTTATCTTGGGGCAGTCCACGAAGGCTAATGCCTAAGTACTAACGTACCGTGGGTGTCTTAAGTGTGGCGAGAGGGAGATTGTTCACACGGGACTTAAATATTTGGAGATTGGAAGGAGAAGGAAAAACTTCTGCGGGCATCAGATTTCATAGTCTTGACACTCTAGGTATGAAGGAACGAAGAAAGCGGGAAGTTCGGGGCCTCTCTAACTAAACTGTAAAAGGATGCATAAAAGTTGCATTACGTGTTGCTCTGTTGGGAGCTGCCAGAAAACGAATTATACTGGCCAATTCCTCTGAGCAGAAGCTGTGAAAATACCTATAGAAAAACCACAGATCCCCCACAGCTCGACGGTGGGCAAGAAGAGGAAGCCTTTCTGTAAGCGTGGGATCATTAATAAGACGAACGGCTCTTCTTTGGTTGGAGTCTAGAATGCTAAGTGTTGTACGGGACGCCATTCCCCAGACATGAGAACAATATTCTAAAGAGGGTCTGATTTGGGATACACACAGAGTGTACAGATTGGAAGAAGGGAAATATTTTCTGGCTCAAAAGAGGAATCCAAGCTTTTTTGAAGCTGCCGAGGCTACGGATGTAATGTGTTTGTGCCAGTTGGGGTTATTTTTAAAAGTAACGCCGACAAGATTAAACGACTCTTTGTTCTGCAGAACTTGGCCGCTCATATGTAAGGGATGAGCATTATGTGCAAATGTGTACCGTATAGAACATAATGTTATTGGTTAAATTAAAAAACGTTATTATTATTAAAAGCATAATTATGCAAACGATTTTTAAGTATACTTTAAAAAAATAGTAATTTAGATGAGATTTGTGGATTGTCTTATTACATTTTAATTTTTGTTTTAAGATGCACTCTTGATATGAAATAATATTTTATTCATAACAAGCTTTTGTTATAAAAATTTAAATTGCTTAATGAAACGTGTGAACAATTTTTTGTGAATAATGCATTCTTTTTTTTAAGGTAATACTGGATGTCCCGTAAAAGGACATAAAGATTTTATATGTTATAAGTGATAAAACCTGTTGTATTGCTTAAATTTTAGAAAAAGTTTTAAACTACAAAATAGCTTCACTCAAATGACTAAAATACGCATATTTAAGAAAAATCCTAACAATGAAGCAGTTAATTTTACATAAAACTGTATGTTTTAAAAAACACAACTTATTGTTATTGCTGATAAAATTAATAACAGCAATTAAATATTAAAACACAAAATAAACTATATAGAGAGAACAAAATAAATATAATAGTTTTTTTCCTTAAAACAAAATACTATACAACATTATTGTAAAACATGTTTGTTAAAAAATTTTATCACAAAATTAACAGTTAATAAATAAAGTAAAGAATAATTTATTTATGTGACAGAAAAGTTAAATGCTCAGCTTAAAATTTAATTATAACCATTTTTTTGTGCTTTCCTTTCAGTTGACTTTAAGTTTAACGTTCACTGTTTATATTTACTTTTCTTTAATCATATTTTTTTAATATCAGGGTAGTGCCACTTTGGACGTTATACAAAAAAACTACGACCCCTAAACAACTAACTACTCCCCTTGAAATAACCAGTACCTCTAAAAAATAATTACTATTTTTAACGAATATCTCTACTACTTCTAATAGTCCGGGAGGCCACTGCAAAAAACCAAGCCTATAAGAAAACCGCATGAAACATTTTTTTCATATTACTATGAACAATAGTCAATTCAAAGCCGCACTGCTGCCTCAGCTCAATGGGTTCAAATTGCATTTTTTTATCTTAAAAAAAATCGTAAATCGGTTTTTTTAATATAACTCGAAAACTGTTGATTTTAGGAAAAAAGTATATAACCAAAATTGATGGTCTAATAAAACTTGGTCACTTTTTTTTATATATTTTTTTTGTAGCTCTTTTAGTATTTAAGGTATGAACGATTTAAATTTAAAATAAAAACGCAAATATCTTAAAAACTAAAAGAATAACGAAAAAATGTAATAAGCAAAAATATGCCTATTAGCAAGTTCTATAAAAATGTTTATATACATATTTTTAATCAAATAAGTATTAAAGATGATATAAGTAAAAAGTGATTTTGACCGTTAAATATGTCGCTAATAACAATATTTTTTCTGTTATAAGTAAGTATACCAGCACCGATCCATTTTAAAATTAATTCAAAATGTTCTAATCATTGAATAAAACAAACCAATACACAAATGGCTCAAGGCAATGAGGGATAACCTGGTGGCACGGATATTTTATTAATTTTTTTTGGCCCAAAAACTGTACCCATTCCGATCTACTTAAAACTTTAACTTAAATAAAATTTAATCTTTATTTAATAAAAAAATGCCACCTTTATCAGGGTGTTATATACCTGACAGAACGCTGAACATTTCTCGATCTCCTATGCCATGCTATGTTTAAATATTTTTATTATCGATTTAAATATTAATATCAATATTGTTTTTAAAGACAGTTACTTGTTCAAAATGATCTTGGGAAAATTTTAATAATAATTTTAACATATTTTTTTTATATGTAAATTATTTAGTATTAAACTTTAAACATTAATTCAACTAAAAAAAATAAACTATAAAAAAAAAATTTTCATGGCAAAAAATCATTAAATTTTTCTCAAGATACTATATTATTATTATTTTTTAATTAAATAAAATTTAAATTTTATTTTAATCAAAATTTTAAAGTGGATAGGTAAGAGTATAGTTATTGGACCAAAAAAAATTAAACAAAATATCCGTGCTACTAGGTTGTCCCCCATTTCCTCGAGGCACATGTGTATAAGTTTGTTTTATTTAATAAATAGAACATGTTAAATTAATTTTTAAATGTATCGGAGCTGGATTCTTACTTGTACCGATAAAATATTGTTAATAGCGAATTTCTTAATGACCAAAGACACTTTTTTGCTTATATCTCCTTTATTACTTGTTTTATTAAAAATGTGTATATAACTATTTTTTAAAGTTAACCAAAAGGCATATTTTTTGCCCATTACATTGTTTCGTAACTCTTTAAGTTTTTAAGATATTTAAGTTTTTATTTTAAATTGAAACCGTTAATATCTCACAAACTAAAAGGGCTACAATAAAAATTATATAAAAAAAACTGACGTAGTTTTATTAGACCATTAATTTTGACTATTTACCATTTTTTTCTAAAATCAGTAGTTATCGAGGTATATTAAAAAAAAAAACGATTTTTAACATTTTTTTTTAGGGTAAAACAAATGCAATTTGAAACCGCTAAGCTGAGGCAGCAGTGCGGCTTTAAATTGACTATAGTTTATAGTAATATAAAAAAAATGTTTCATGCGGCTCTCTTATAGGCTTGATTTTTTGCGGTGGCCTTCCAAACTATAACTAGTAATTCCGTTTTAAGAGCCACAACGCTTTTCCGGTAAATGACGGCGGTAGGAGCAAAAAGCTGTATTTTTACTTCCAAGTACCAAAGGGGAATTCACCTTGCCATCTAAAAGTACCGTAAAGTAAAGTAAAGACAAAAAAAGGGCCACGACAGAAATCCGCTATACGTACTTCACTGTTTTTCACTCCCTAGTACTTGGATGTCCCCGTGAACAGAATTTAAGGACATTTTGTTAATCTTTGGATGGTTTCCTGTGGCTTGGACACAAGCTAATAAATTACACTGGTTTACAAAATTTTAATTTTTATTTGTTGCCGCTAATTTTATGGTGGCTGTTGCTTGCTTATTGCATGTTATTTTCAAATGTACTCTCAAAAATTTTTGTGCAGCTCAAAAACTTTATTGTTGATTTTTATCATTTAAGTGCATTTGTTTGTTGATTACGTGTGTGTTTTATTCTTTTTAGATAAATAAAAAAATAAAAATAAATAAATAATAAAAAAATAAATTAGTAATAATAATAATCATATTAATAAATAATAATACATTTTTCTTAATGAATTTACATTTTCCCTATGAAAATGGATTTCAGTCAATTGCTTTCAAACTTTGCATAGTAATAGTTTTCAACACGCTGATAAAAAGTCTCCACGGGGCCAGAACCCAGTGTGGAGGGTTGTGGGGTTGAAGGGTATTGCATATTATTCCGTTACCCTACACTGGAAAAAAATTCGCTATAATTTGTTTAAAATCTGCGAGCAGGAATTTCACATGGCAGGGACATGAGGGGAAGGTATGAGTGGGTATCCAATTATTGGGGTTAGGGGGTAACAAGTGGCCATACAGCCGGCCGTGAAATGAAATTCATGATAAAATAACTTCTCAACAGGAAAGCAGACTTTAGTAGTTGGTGGAATTGGAGTCTGAATTTGGGGAAAGAGGTATTGGAGGGGGAGTGGCTACAAACCCCGTAAAAAATCCAGCTACAGAGAATGTCAGGCTGTAGCTTTGTAACTATTTAAGTGGCTACAATTTGACAGCACTAACAAAAATTCCGCAGAGCAAATAACCAAACCCTTTTATCTTTAGGCTGGTTTTTCTTTAGATTTTGATTCCCACTGTATGTTTATTTTGTGCATAAAAATCTAGAGAAATATTTGATTTACTGTACTTTAAAAATAGTTCGCTAGTCATTAAATTCAATTATAGTTTACCCATTATTTAATTTATTTCGTCCCATAGTTAATTTTCAATATCCTACGGAAAACATACATTAAACATTTTTTGTACTAATTGGAATTATAGTATGTAAGCACAAGACCGTTTATTTGTTGTTTTCTGTGGAAAAAAAAGGATAATTTATAATTATCGTGTGATTTTGTGTTTTTAACTTGTAGAAACAGTATTTCTGGGCGCCGCGCCGGTCAATGTAATTAGAGAAGACAGGAACAGAAGAAGAATCAATATAGTTTTCAAGCAGGAAATAAGTAATAAGCTATTCTAACATTAAAGGTATGAAATATAGGTACCAGCATACATTTAGGTATATTCCACCGTTGTGCAAGTTAAATATTTTAATACTTGTTTATTACCAATTTTATGTTAAAAAAGATGTATTTTTTAAAACAATATGTTATTTTGGTAATAAAAAATGATATTTTAATGTGTTTTTTAACACAACACAACAATAAAGGGAAATTCGATGATAGTTTTTTACAAATATTTATTTCCACTAATTGATAAATATTCTTTTTCCTTTAATAACCTAAAAAATAAAGTGAGGTTAACGTTTTTAATTAAACATAAAGGTCTATAAAATCGTTGTAATTATAGGGTCTTAGTGACTTATTTGACCAAACATTTGAATCAAATTTGTAGTAAGAAATTTAGGTAAATACAGATAATAAAGGCCGATTTACACGATGTCAGTAACTGGCGCCACTCTCTTTGGCATGGCAATTTTTAATTGACAAAGCGTTGGACTTGGGTCGTTTACATAATGTCAGTCACTCGTAAATTTTCACTAAGTTCTTTTTCAAAATGAATTCAAGAAAAAATCGACTTGGCAAAAAAAACTGTAATAACCATAATTAGGTTACTAAAGGAAAAAATAAGAAATATGTTAGAGAAAGAATTGAAAATAAGCGTCTTTGGGTGAGAAAATGGGCCAGTGAGAAATCTATAATGGGAGGTTCGACTTTGCTGTTGAAGCAACTAAAATTAAAAGATCCTTCTGAGCACAGATTGGCGTTACGACGTACAACAGATAATTTTAACAAGTTACTTTCCCCAATAGAAAGTTCTATTCAACGCAAAGATACTATAATGAGAGAGACACTACCCGCAAAACTAAAATTAGAAATAGCGTTGACGTACAGGAATGTCTTACCGAAGCATAAGTCACTTTTATAGTGTTTCCAAATCTTCTATATCATAATTAATACCAGTAGTGTGTCGGGCAATTTATACAGGATTAAAACAATTTATTAAGATGAGATATGTATATATTTAGAATATTCTTAATTAACTATTCCTAAAAGCAGTTGCTATAATATCACTACTACTGGCTTGTGTGTTTTCGTCCAGGCTAGCATTATGGTATGAATTTGGTGAAAAACTCAGTGAGTGTTCTAGTTGTAGTGGAAGGCAGAAGAAGAACAGCCACCGATGAACTTATATCTGGTGGTGGACAGTACAAAGCTGGTTGGTAGGTCGACTGTTGATACTGGATGCTGGTAAAACATTTTGTAGGATCCCATTAAGAAAATTGCGTGCTCGGCTGCATCGGCTGTTGAATAGAATATCCAGGTTTAGATTTTTTTGCTTTAAAATCAGTTAGTCTGCATTAAGTCAACATGCTTTGTATTTTTCCTTAAATAATGTTTTGTTCTGCTGATTTTTTATGCACATACAATATAATATATATATAATATATAAATATAATATATATATATTATATATATATATATATATATATTATTATTATATATATATATATATATATATATATATATATATATATATATATATATATATATATATATATATATATATATATATATATATATATATATTTATATTAGTTTATTATTTAGATTCTTGTTTAAAGGCAGATAAAACAAAATTTTAAATAAAATATAATTTTTAAAATTAACGTTTCACTCTTAGATGAGGCCTTCATCAGAATGTCTGCAATACAAAGAGAAAAACACAAATAGAGCTGTGACTAATTACAAAAATTAATATAGTTACCTTATTAGTAGAGATCTCATAATAGTCATTGTTAAAATTCAACATAAACACACATTTTAAACATTTTCAAACGAATTTTAAAATGACTACTTATGGAATCTCACTAATAAAACTATATTTAATTTTGTAATTAGCAGCTCTATTTGTGTTTTTTCTTTGTATTGATTCTGATGGGGCCCCAGAGAGAAGTTAATTTTAAAAATTATATTTTATTTAAAAATTTTGTTTTATCCCTTTAAATAAGAAACTAAAATAAAACAATAATTAAACAAGGCAAAGAAAAAAACCATTTACAATTTATTTATTAATATAATATATATATATATATATATATATATATATATATATATATATATATATATATATATATATATATATATATAATATATATATATATATATATATATATATATATATATATATATATATATATATATATATATATATATACCGGTGTTGTCCGTCGAGCGGGACATAGGGAATCCCATGTAAATTTTGAAGTGGTCCAATATTGGCTCCCTAATTATTTTAGAAGAAAATATTATAAGATTTTTTAAAGAGCACGAAAAGTTGTACCCAGTGTACAAATTTCAGCTCTTCTCAGTCCCCAACTAGAGATAAATGCTAAAATAAGTTACGAATCTCCTATCTTCTTACGCGCCCTGTATTATTAGAAGTTTATAATAAAATACCAAATATTATTTAACCTCTTACTCTCAAGCTGTCAGATCAATGTCACATCATTTTTAAATAATGAACTACTCAAATCAAAAAGAAATCACTATTATAAAAATGGTTTTATCAGGAAATAGTTATCGAAGAGTAGCGGACATGTTTGCAGCCTATTTTCCCAATAGGCCAATACCAAGTAAATCGACAATAGAACGGACGATAAAAAAATTTGAAACTACAGACACAGTAATCAATAATTGCAAATGTGAAGAGAATCGACGTGAAAATCAGAGACAAATTGTACAAAACAAGAGGGATTTAGAGGTGATACTTTGTGTAGAGGAGGCCGAAGGAAACATTAGCACGAGACAACTGGAAGACATTACTGGACAAGACCACACCACAATATCTCGAATTTTAAAAAGATGTAAATACCACGCTTACAAGTACGAAAGACACCAAGAATTAAGAGACGGAGACGAAATACGACGACAGGAATTTTGCTTTGAGATGATGGAGAGGACAAACACTGACAGAGGTTTTTTAAAAAATATTTGCTTAACTGACAAATGCACTTTTACATTGAACAACGAAGCCAACATTCAAAATTGCCGGTACTGGAGTAACGAAAACCAAAATCGATTTGTTGAGACAAGGACTCAATATCCACAAAAAATTAATGTTTTGGCGAGAATTTTCGGCCACCATATCCTTGGACTATTTTTCCTTGACCAAAATTTGAATGCGGAGTACTTTCTGGAACTTTTAGAGGAACAAATTTTGCCTGCTTTGAACAACCTTGCTCGTGAAAATCAAGAGATTTGGTATCAAATGGATGGCTGCCCAGCACAAAGTACCAGAGCTGTGCGCGAATACTTGAACAACGCATTTAATAACGACATCATAGGCCCGAACCCTGCAATATCTTGGCCAGCCAGGTCTCCGGATCTTTCGCCAAACGATTTTTTTTCTATGGGGACATTTAAAAAGTAAGCTTTACACCAATATAAAATATGAAAATTTAGACCAGCTAAGGAATGCTATTTCCGCTGAATGTGCCAGAATATCGATGTACCAACTAGCCAACGTAAGAAATGAGTTTTATAATCGTTTGGGTTATTGTCTGGCAGTTAATGGAGGAATATTTGAGGATTTGATTAAATTCTGATATTTTCGTCATAAATTGATTTCTAAATGTAGACAAATTTGTTTTATTGTCTTGCGTAACTGTGAGTGCATGTGTTGGAATTAGCTGTAAACTAAAAGGAAATGAGGATTCTTTTTGAAATTCCGTATAAAATTGTTCAGTTTTGGCAATGATATTATAAATTAATGATCTAAATTGTCACTGATAAATCGATATGGTGTTTTTATTATTGATTTCTAGAGTACAGGGTGCATAATAAGATACTACGTTGCAAGTATTTAAGCAGTTTACTCTTTACTGGTTGGTTGAAAAATGCTCAAATTTTCATTTTGGGTGGAACTTATTGTGCTCTTCAATAAACCTAATAGCATTTTTTCTGAAATAATTAGGGGAGCCAATATTTGACTACTTCAAAATTCATGGGATTCCCTATGACACACCGACTATTAATATATATATATATATATATATATATATATATATATATATATATATATATATATATATATATATATAAAATATATATATATATATATATATATATATATTATATATATATATATATTATATATATATATATATATATATATATATATATATATATATATATATATATATATATATATACAAATGCTGAAAATTTAGAAGCATAGAAGCATAAACGTTTTTTTTAATGCTTTTTTTTATCTATAAGACAAAAATTATTCTGACATAGGCGCAAACGACCCTCATTGATAAATTAACACTGCACCAATCCATCTTTTATTCTAAATAGTACATACCAATTTTTTAAAAATTTTTCTTATGATTTCTATTCTCACATTATCAGCGCTGTGCAGTTATAAAGAAGCTTTTATTAATTTGCGGTTTTCTTGTTAAACTTTAAAATTTATAGTGTTTTAAAGCATATAAAATGATGGATTGAAATCATACCTGGTTCAGGCGTGAGAGTGCTGGACATAAAGCTTGGCCAAATTTAAAATGCATTTTTGTAGCAATAACATACTTATGATGATTTCTAGTGCTAAACAGCAACCAGAAATTCAAATTTTTATCACGATCAGCAATGTTTCCAAGTAAGATTACCAACATATCTGTGCCGGAACATTGTATAACAGCATTACAAGGAAAACAAGCTTTTAAACGCTGTTTTAAAATAAAAATCTGATTCCTTCGGGTGCCCTTACCCGTGGTTGAAAATTTGAAACCATTTTTTCTTCTTATAAACAAATTATATATCTCTGCGAATTTTCAATAAAAAAAATTACTAAAAATTTATTTTGTAAGTACGTTAAAATACGCTTATTTAGAAGCAAGAAACATATTTTCTTTATTTGTTTAAGCACAAATTGTTTAAATAAAAGAACTATCAAAACTTTAAACAATTACCGAATGCAACCAAATGGTCGAAAACCCATTTATTTAAAAAGCGTTAAAATGCTTAAAAACTGTAAAAAAAAAAATCTAAATCCTATTTTCTGGACTCTACCCAATTTGCAAATTTTTCCATTGTTTGTAACAATATTAAATCGCAAAATTATTCTGCCAAAATTAGGTCAATCGTTTTATCGAAATTTGGTAAGATGCTTTTTGGTCAAATATGAAGCAGTTTTCAAAGCTCAAAAAAATTTAAAGATCCTAAAGAACATCCAAAAAATACCTTTTTTCGTTTATTGTTATGTTGCAACAAGTGTAATGCGTTTTACGATTTCTAACCAATCCTATTTTGTAGTAATTTGATTTACAAAACTTTTCTATCACTTCGACTCCTCTCTACGACGAATTCTTACAAAGTTATGAGCACGGACCTCGATTTTTGCAAAAAATAATCGATAAAATACTCCAAGTGGGTAGCTAGAGTTAAGATTTGTATTGTTTTTTAATTCTTATTTTATTGTGCTTTTCTATAGGAGTATGTTTTAGTTTGTTTCTAACATGAGTTTGTTGAGTTTTTAATGTATTGTTTCCTTAAGAATTTTATCTGATACTTTTTACAATTTAATTATAAATTACTTTTCCAACTTTTGTTTAAATTTTCACTTTAAGTCATTCAATTAGTTTATTAATTAGTCCATATTAAAATTAATATTTAAAAACTTATTTATGTTTGGTTGCTTTTTTGGTGTTTTCCAGAAGATTCAAATTTTAAGTAACGTTGATTGCAGTGCATTATATATGCTAAAGTGAAATTATTGAAAATATCAATTTTAAAATCATGGTCTAAATGATATTATGCAGAGTAAATATTGGTAAAGGATATATTTATAGAAAATAACCAATGATGCATCCAATTTAACATCTATAATGGGGCAAAGATCGGCTCAAAATAAGCACGTTTTCATGCTGTAAAAGGTTTCCAACCGCGAATGGCTTGCGTTGTTACCATGGCGTTAGTGCCACAAGATATCATTAACTGCAGCTAAAGTCGCATAAGAAAGGTGAAATAAAGCCAATAAAACAGCAAGTGACTGTGTATGAAATCAAATTGAAACGTCACAGGCACCATCTTTATGTAAAGCAATGAATGCTTTTGTCTTTTTTTATTAATGTATACAGAAGTTTTTATTTATATTTTTTGTATCCAGTAGATTAAAGTTGTCGTAGGCGAATTACAAGAATCACGCTGTTCTTACAAATCTCCTTATACATTCACCTCCAGTAATTTTAAATTTAAAATGTTAAAGTAAATAAGTAGTTTTTTAGAAACCGGCCATTATATTGCTTGTCTTTGTTTAGTTAAAATTTACCCGACTTGATAATCCACTATTTAACTTTTCTTCCAATCAGTGCGATAGGGAAAATGATTTAATAAGGAAAAAACACGAAGTAAGGACCTAATAAACAGTTAAAAAAATCAAATTTTAGCATGGAGGTATTCGTATAAATCAGTTCTTTGAGAGATAATGTTAGCCTATCAGACTTTTTCAAACTTAAAATAGCTTTGTACAGAAAAAACCAATTAGAACTTTTTAGTCTAAGGTAAGTTTTAGTTGTTGTAAAATATTTGTTTAAAAAACTTCTTTTCAATGAAGCCTAAAAAAATAGAACCAACTATAACACGTCTATACCAGATGCCCCTACTTTAAAGCTGTAAAGTAAACGTAAATTTAAATGGAGTTTTATTTTTACAGGTAAATTTTTAATTTTTTAATCGATTGTATTATTTAGGTGTACTTTTATTATCTTGTAGTTTTTTTACTTTTCTTATTTTTCTTGAAAATAGTTATGTCCTAATACTTTAGAAACATAATTAAAAAAACGCACAAATTATCAAAACATAATAACGTGAGCGGGGAGCTTTGGTTTTAATGATTTCCTGTAATCTGTTGGCATTGATTTTGGTAATTGTCCCATTCCCATTTTATTTGCAATTTGTCGCAATTTTTTTTTTAAATATCCATGTAGACAAATCGATTCATGATTTCGTCAATAAAATGAAACTGGCCTATGCCATGCCAAGAAATACAGCCCCAGATCACAATTGAATGCTTTAGAGTTGAAACTAAGTTTTTAGGGTTAAATGCTTAACCGTGCCTTCTGTACACCAAAACCTTTTTGATTTATCAAACAGTTCAATTTTTATTTCATCTGTAAATATGACATTTTTCCAGTATTCAATATTTTCATTCAAATGTCTTTGAGCAAGGTTGCTTCTTTCCGTTTTTCTTATTTACCAGTGGCTTTTTTCGACCTACTTTGCCACGAAACCCTTTACTATTACAACATTTTCGGATTGTTGTTATGGACAACCTTTGTAGTCACCGGCTATACTTTATATCTGTCGAAGTAGTTTGTGGACTTTTATTAACTTTTCTTAGTATTTTTATTCTCGCATAGTCAATATACTTTTTTGGCCTCTTTCAGTAAAGTTTTTCGTTACAGGGTTTGTTTCATATTTTTTATGAAATATTGAACTGTAGAGCAACTTCTTGAGACTTTAAAAATTTCCCTCTTGTTATAAATTTATTATCAAATGGTTAATTTACGTGTACTTTCACACGAAAAAACACAAAATATAATACTAATAACAATATTGTAAACTATTTTTTAAGATTGTTTAAACTGTTAAAAAGATAAAAACTCATTTCTATTCTTTGTTTTATTAGTGGACGAATAATTTTATCGGTACAATTTTATCTTTTTTTTGTCCAAATGGTCCTGATAAACATAATGATTTTTAGTTATTTTTAATTGGCAGGAAAATGGATATATGATATCTTATTTTTAACCTTTAAGGTAAATAAACGTGAGATTTTTGATCGCTTTTTTAATGAATGTGCAAGTGGACGAAAAATAAATTTCCCGATTGCACATTATTGAATTTTTGGTTATATGAAAATCACTTTTAAAAATGAAATAATTAGTTAATATACCATATACTTATAATACGCGCAATGGCAATGAAAATAGCATTAAAATAATGTAGTGACTATTATACTCTATTCTATGTACGTATATCTTTTGTATTTGGGACAACATAAGTATTCTGATATTCTTTTACCTTTTGGGTTTGGCTTAAATACAATACAAACGCGGTAAAGAAAATTAAATAGTGTAATTATATTAAATAATTTTAAATGTCTGTAATATTTTTCCCCTTAAAAAACCAAAAAAATTTTGTACAAAAATCAGAAAACAGGAAAGTGTTTATTTTAATTTAATTTTTTACTTTTAAAAGGGGTTGCAATTATTTTTTAAAAATTTTTTGGGCCCTGACCGCTATTCTTGGAAAACTCGGGGTTTTTTCCCCAACCGCTTGTTTTCCCTGTACGATGGATAAGATTGTTCCACCACGGGTTTCCCCAAAATTTTCTTTTTTTTTCGACTGCTTTAAAAAAGGGGGTTTTGCACACGTAAAAAGCTTTGAAAATTGTTTTTTTCCCAAATGTGTGCAAGGAAAATATGTTTTTTTGCCCCGGTTTGTCTTTCAATATATTTATTATTTTTTTATTGTTATGTCAAAAATATAAAAACTAAAGTAGGCTTTATTCCTGCAATCATATTTTTCTTTTTTGTTGATTAGATCCCAATTTGATAAAAAAAAATTTTTTTTTGCGAAAAAATGTCCGATTCTGAAGAAATTAAAAAAAAGCGGTTTAATCTCGTAAAACCTTTTCCCCCAAAAAGTAAAGTCGTTGCCGAGTTACTCGATTTTAAGTGGAGACAAGTAACCCCAAATTTTTTCCAAAAATTTATGTTGGTGCTTTGAAGGCTGTAACAAATACAAGTCTTCAACATTTGGAGCCCTTTTTTCCATCTAAAATCCCCCGGGGGGCAAAAAAAATACGGATTTTGGGGAAATCCAGAATTGCGGCCCCCTAAAAAAAAGAAAAATCAGAAAACTTTGTGCCAAAAAAGCCAAAAAAATTTTAGCAAATATTTTTGCCGCTTCCTGAACCTTCGAGGAAATATTTTAAAAAGGTAGGCACCCGTTATTTTATTTTTTTAGGTGTCATTTTTTATAGTGGGAAAGGTTTTGTGGCGGGGTTCCCAAATTTGTTTTAAAAGTGCTAGTTTCTAAAGTCACTTTAAAAAGAAAAAAACAAAACTTTTCGGTATTTTTTTTTTTTCGGGTGGTGGCAGTCGGACCCTGGGGCATGCCGAAAGAAAATTGTGCTTTTAAAAAAAAAATATGAGGTTTTGGGAGCGCAATTTTAAATTTAAAATAGAGAATAAAAAAGAAGATGCCGAGATCATTTACATTAGGGTCTCACCCATCTTAAAAAAAATTCTGCCCTTTACCTCCACCCCCAAACGATCGTTTTTTTTTTTAAAAATTTCAAAAAAAAAATGCACTCGCCCGGGAAAATTTAAAAAAATTGGCGGAGGGAAAAACATGAAATTTTTTTTTGTTGGGAAAACCCCCCCAACCTATACCGGGCATTGCAGGGGGGTCGTCAAAACAATATTGGGGAAAATTTGGATCGATTTGTTTTGGTCTGGGAAACGCCATGGTGGATGGAAACCCGCCATCGCCAAAGTTATAAGATACTCGCTTATTAAAAAAGGGTGTTTCAGGGGGGATTTTCCTTGGCCCTCTTTGCGGCACAAACCCAAAAAAATTGGAATGAAATGCCGCAAGAAAACCCCAAAAAGGGACGACAAAAATGTATAAAAAGGGGCCGAAAAGTTGTTCCATCGTTAAAAAAACGATCAACAATCGACGATTTGCAGAAGTAAACATTACAATTTTTAAATTTTAAAATAGTTTTTTGAATTTCCTTTTGCTAAATTATAGTCTGAGTTTTTTTTCATTATTTTTGTTTTTGTTTGTTTTTTAAAAAAAAAAATTTACACAAAAATGTTTTTTTTTTTTTTCAGTCGTAAAAAGTATGTAAAAACTTGTTAGAAAACCCTTTTTAAACCCTTGTGGCCTACTTGTTTTCCCGGGCCTCAATTTGTCTCGCCCGTGTGAAAGGTCTTTTCAAACCTTGTTGTTTAATATACTATAGGAACACCAAAAAAAAGGAAAAATAAATTGTCACCTATTTTTATATAATTGCGAAAAATATAGATTTTAAAAGGGTATCAGGTATGGTAGAAATTATATCTGTGAGACTTACAGTGTTTTGTATCGTCTGCGGGACTGACCCATATTTTTTGTGAAACTGGGGGCCTTTTTTTTGTTTTTCCCGGGGCGGCGGGAGCCCTGATAATTTTGATATTTTTGTATTTTATCATTTTTTTTTTTTAGAAAAAAATGTTTTTTTTAAAAAACCTATTTTTAACCTCCCTAACACACAACACCAATGAAAATTTTAGTATTTCCTGTCCCTATAAGCGCACCAGTGAATATAAAATTTTTTTATAAGATGAATAAATATATTCCAAAAGTCTCAATTGTTAAAATCTTTAATAAACAAAAAAAACCCTTGAAATATCTGTATAATGGTTTAGAGATATAATTTTCCCCGCCAAACTATGAGATTTCGGGGGCGTATAAAACAACCCCGGAAAAATGGCTTATATACACAAATAATAGATTTTTTAAGGTTGAACTTACGAATGCAAATATTCTTTTTTTCTTTTTTGATGCTGATGTATTTTTGAAAACAGTTTTTTTTTTATTTTGGGAAATTGGTTTTAAAAAAAACTTCTTTGTCAATTTGACGCCCCTTTGAAGCTTTTTCGCCCCTCATCATCAGGGGTTCCCCCCCCCTGTTCTTTTGGCCCTCCCAACCATGTCGTGGATGCAAAAAGTGTATTACAACGTTAAATGTATCTTTGCTTGTGGTAACATTTGGGGGGAAAAATTTTTTTCTCAAAAAAACCATCAAGCCCTGTTTTTGACCCCATATTTATCTGCGGTTTTTTTCCGTTGAACTTTTTCAAATGCATCTTGCTTTTTTTTATTGGTCACAATATCATGTCTGTTTTGAATGGGGTTTTGGAACTTTGGTTAATTTCAGGAAAATATGTGTCTATATGACTCGTCAAAGGCTCTTTTTCTATTGTGCGCCCACTGGATACGTTTATACATTTTGGAAAATTCATGTCTTTAGCAAATATCAGTGTTCCGTTCTGAGATCTAAATAATGACGTTTGTAACGGGAATGTTACTTTTTAATAAGTGCGGTATGAGCTTCTTTAAAAAACGAGAAAATATTGCCCCACGGATCGTAGGCGATTGGGTTCCCAGTATTTTAAAAAATATCCACACGAGTAAATAAAAATTTTATCTCGACCCGATTTACAAAAACATTTTTTTAAATTTTTAAAATTTTGTTCACGTCATCAGTGACACAATATTTTTGATTTGGGTCCAAAAATCAAACAGTTTGTTATTCAATTGTTTTGTGCAAGGCCGTTTGTGCTTTAATAAACTTTTTTGGGAAGAATTTTCTTGGCGATATTTTCACTAATATTAGTCATTTCAACCCGGGAAAAAATAAGATGTTTGATTATTTTTCCCCCGCAAAAAGAGATGGCGCTATGGATCCTTTTGCCGTCAAAACAAAAGAAAATACGAACAAGTGAACCCTAAGTTTGTCATTGGTGTTCCGAAAAAAAATTAAAAAATGTTTTAAAAAAGTTTTCCGGGTTTTTGCCGATGAAAAAAAAATATGTTTCCGCCTATAGGCTTTTACTTTAAAGTCAGAGCGTCATTTTAAAAAACAATTTGATATAACGTTCGCCAGTTAAAAAACCCTAAAAAAAGCGGGATATAAGCCGAAGAAAACAAACATTGTCAAAAAAAGAAACCCGTTCCCTTTCCCCCCGATGATGGAAAATTTTTTATTAAATGAAAAAGTTTTTTTATTTCTATCTGCAAAAAAAAGGGTTTAAAGTTTATAACTTTGCGTACTAACAAGTTTATTTTTTTGGGTTCGGTTGGGGAATCATTGGCATTCCGGGGCAAAAAAGAAAAGGAAATTTTTAGCAAAACGTCAAAGATAAAAGGAAAGGTTTTTTATTAAAAATTCCAAACACAAAAAAAAGTTTAAAACTTTTTTTGGGCATCTGAAGACAAGGGAAACGTATGGTTCAGATTTTTTTGAAAATACAAAACGTTGGGCCCCCCACCCACGGATCAACCCAAAATTTTTTAGGTTACGAAAAAGGGATTTGCATGGCAGCCCCCTTGGTACAATGTTTGGCAGCATGCCCAAACAACTCCTTTTTTAAAATTTTCCACACCTAGAATTTATACCGGGCACTGTTTTTATTTATCCACTACCGTTTAAAATTTCCGGGGTAGACCTATTGGCGTCAAACGCCATGGTGGATGGAGAAGCAACGGTGTGGCTGAAGGTTATATTAATACCTTTAAGAAGAACAAAAAGGATGTTGCAAAAAAATTTTGTCTGGGGAACCTTCAATTCTACAGTTCCTGTACCCTGCCCCCCGGGTGCAACGAATGCCATTCCCCCGGGATCAACCAAAAGTTTTAAATTAGAAAAGCCTAAATTGCCTTTGAAAATTTTTTTTTAA